>PVIH01024606.1:0-22409 GCA_004025045.1 Sigmodon hispidus | reverse complement strand
TTCCATCTCTTGAACTCTGTTTGTTATGCTTGTATTTGTGGTTCCAGCTTTTTCCTTCAGGTTTTCTCTTTCCATCTTTGCCTCATTTTGTGCCTTTTTTATTGCTTCTATTTCAGCTTTTAGTTCCTGGCATGTTTCTTTCATAGATTTGTTCATCTCTTCCAATTTTTTGTTTGTATTTTCTTCTATTTCTTTAAGGGTATTTTTCATATCTTCTTTTAGAGCTTTGATGTTCATCAAAAAGTGATTTTTTGGTGTTGCTTCCTTCTGTTTCCTCTTCATTGCTCAGTTCAGGTCTTGTATTTGTAAGATCGCCACTCTCTTCTGGAGTTACCATGTTGTCCTTTGTATTATTATATAATTTCTTGCACTGACGTTTGCCCATGGCTTCAGTGGTTCACGATTAGATGGGTCCTGGTCAGTTGTGGCACTTGGGTTTGTGTGTCTCCTGTCACCTCTCTGGTCAGGGTTTGATTCTGTCTTTCAGAGAACCCTGCAGTTGTTGTTTCGCTCAGTTCAAGGTCGTGGTGGGTGGCCGTGCAAATTCCCTCAGCAGGAGCTCTGGGTGTGGCCAGGGGCAGAGTTTAGCTGCCCCTGCTCCAGAGTGCGCTGGGACTCCGCAGAGAGCACCCGGTCTCGGGAGCGGAACCGGAAGCAATGGGAGCTCAACTCTCCCTCCCAGGCCAGGATACAGGTGCTGAGGCCTGCGGATCCCTCCTCACCTCTGGTCAGGGTCCGAATCTGCCCCTCAGAGACCCCTGCAGTTGGTTCGCTCAGTTCACTCAGTTCGAGGTTGTAGTGGGGAGCCGTGCAGATTCCCTGTATTAATTTCATTCTGTTTGGTTTATGCCTCAGGCACATTGCTAGCTGGCTCCTTCATATTTTTTTTGCCAGGTACCATGCAGAGTTTTATTTAAGGGGCTCAAATATCAGGAGAAGGGGAGAGGAGAGAAAGAAGGAAGAAAGAAAGGAGGAAGGAAAGAGGAGAGAATATAAAAACATAGCTTTCATCTTAATTCAACTCATTTTCATTAATCTATTCTGCCATGTGGCCAATGGCCCCTAGTTCACCTGGGTCCTATGAGCTTCTTCTTTGGCAGCTGGATTGAGTCTGCCTGACACAACCCTCCTTCTATCTGTCTCTCCTTTGATTTCTCCACCTACTTCTATGGTGCTCCACACAGGGCAAAACAACTCCTTTATTTACAGAACAATATTCTTTGCCCACAGAGAATATTCTCACCATAACCACTCAAGCTTATGCCCAGAGGATGGTTCATACTACTATTTGTTCCCTTTCTCAAGCATGCTTGTTACTTCTCTATACAAAAAATTTAGCAACAGGAAACTACCTAGATGTCCCTTATTAGAAGAATGGATAAAGAAAATGTGGCAGTTTGTACAGTGAAGTATTATTTTGTTGTTAGATAAAATGACATTATGAAATTTCTAGGCAAATAGATGAAGCTGGAAAAAATCATGATGAGGGAGGTAGCCCAGACACAGAATAATAACAATTGCTTATATCTGTATATCAGCCATTAAATAAATGATAACCAATCTCAAATACATATATTCA
This sequence comes from Sigmodon hispidus, assembly GCA_004025045.1. Lineage (NCBI taxonomy): Eukaryota > Metazoa > Chordata > Mammalia > Rodentia > Cricetidae > Sigmodon > Sigmodon hispidus. The sequence goes on along the minus strand of PVIH01024606.1, from coordinate 20,830 downwards.
TACAAGTTAGTTATAGAGTGATGTACTATGGAAAAACACAGATCTCATTAGTAAAGTGAAACAATATATGGCAATGAATAAATGCAGGAGCTGGAAATGTAGGATCAGGTAGTGGGACTAAAGGAGAGAGGAATGAATTGGAAAACATGAAGTAAAAAAGATAAAATTAAGGGCCTTTTGAGGGCTATTATGGAAACCAAGTACAGAGAAATCTTTCTAAAGTATTTAAGGGCAATCCAAATGAGGTCTCCTATAAATGGGAGATGTATAGTCACAACTGGCCATCTCATGTCACCAAAGGAGTATTCCAGTACCTGGACTTGGTTATATTCAATTGAGTTGTTGGCCAAAGAGACTTCATGAAATTCTCATAACAACTCATGCTGTAGCTAAAAAAAATAGGTTGTTCTCCTTAAACTTATAATAGAGTCCCATTTCTAAGGACATCACAGACATAACTCATTGAATAAAAAGTTGAGTTGATGCCTACATTGAATCCTTACCCCTGTATTCTAGACATTTTTGGTAAAGAAAGATACTCTGAAGGCTACTTGAACCAAAAATTGTGAACACCAATCCAGCCAGAAAACTTTTGACTTACACTCTGTCCCGCTTGCAAAATACACTAGGGCAAATAATATGGCACAAAGCTTGTGAGAGTATTCAACCAATGTCTGACTTGACTTAAGGCCTACTCCATGAGAAGGAATGCATACACTGCACTGCTCACATGATCAATAACAAGAGACTAGAAAGCCTGGAAACCTAGGGTAAAACCAAACACTGTTAGTCTAAGGAAATAAAAGTATAAATAAAATTATAAAATAATATTCTGCTATATTCATAGATCAATGCCTTACTCAGTTATTATCAAAAATATTTCTCCTGCAGCAGACAGTAACAGATACAGAAACCCATAGCCAGATATTACACATGGTTATTGGAACATGAATCTTTAAATGCAGTGTTTTGATAAAATCCCTCTTTTCAGAGCTCTGGGAACTGTGTAGAATAAGAGGTGCAAGGTGTGTAAAAGGCAGAGAGGATGAAGGACAACAGGAGTAAAAGATCTTTCTTTTGCTCATATAAAGATTCAACTGAACAAGGGCCATATGAACTCACAGAGAGTGAAGCAGGATACACTAGGTCTTCATCAGGTCCTTGGTATATATGTTATAACTTTCAGCTTATTTTTTATGGGACTCCTGAAAGTGTAAACAAGTGGGTCTTTGATTCTTGTGCCTGCTCTTGGAGTTGTTTTCCTTATGTCCATTTGCTTTATTTAGCCTCAATGTGTGTTTTATCTTAATATATTTTATTTTGTCACATTTAAGTGTCATGCCTTGGAAGCCTGTTGTTTTCCAATAGGAGATCAATGTTGTAGAACATTTCTAGGGACCATTTGGGCCAGAAGTTTTGACCTTGCCTATGGCGGCTTTTGTCACACAAAGAAATGAATCAGATACTTATATTAATTTCATACTGTTTGGCCTATGTCTCTGAAACATTACTAGCTAGTTTTTTCATCTTAATTCAACCCATTTCTAGTATTCTATCTGCCAACTGGCCCATTCCATGGCTCACCTGGATTCCTTACATGGCTCTTTTTTTGGGGTCCAATGGAGACTGACTAACTCTGCCCTCCTTCTACCTGTCTCTCCTCTGATCCTTTACTGACTTCTATGGTGCTCCACATAGGCCAAAACAGTTCCTTTATTTACAGCATACAGAGAACATTTCCACCACACTGATGTTGCAGAAGATACCAGGTTGCTATACGTATATAATCTGGTAATATTTATTATTCCAAAAACACTTATGGTACATAGGAGATTCAGAGGACTAGAGAAGAAAGCAGAATGCAAGGGAGTGCCACAGAGCAGTCTTTCCTAACCACGCTACAGTTCAAAAAGGTGCTGGGCTATCTCTTTGTCCTGGTGACTTTCCAGCTGGCCACACCCTGACCAGCTCTGGTTGCTTGACATCATCAGAGTTTACCCGGGTAACTTCTGATTTCCCACTACAGATAGAAAGGGAATGGACAGAAAGGGTAGGGATGAGTGAAAAAGATGTAGAAAAACAGGAAATTGTGATCAGGATATATAGTATAAGAATAAAAACTCTCTTCAATAAAAGAAGCAATAAAAATAGAAAAATTCATCAACTTCTCTAAGTGATCTTCTATACAGAATAGTCAATACATGTTGGAATTAGGACAGCAAGGTATATAACATGGATACAATAGATGTAAGGATTATTCCTGTCCAAAATAGACTCTAAAATTTTGTCATACAAGAAATTTCAATGGTATGGTTAAAACTGACAAATTCAGTCAATGAAATGGCTAAGTAAGTCAAAACACAGAGAAATCAGTTCTCCATACAAAAGTAGACATAAAATTCTATTTAGAAGAAACTTTTATGTTAATGGAAATCAATTACTTTGAAAGATTCTAGATACTTAAAGCACACAGTAGAAGTCCATATTCAAGCCCAAAAGGCAGAAAGACTTATATAAATATATGAATAAAAATCAGTAAAAAAGATTTAAAATCATAAATAAAGAGTTCTACACAAATGGGAAAACAGATAGTTACCACTTTACTGGAAAATGAGGCTGGTGCAACTTTGGGGCAAATATGGCATAAAGAGGGGAAAAAACTTACATGCTAAATGCTCCCCAAAATTAACCTATTAAACTTATGATCTCCAATGTAAATATGTTCAGACAAGAGAGGTAATTATGGTCATGCTGGGTCATCAAGTTGAGCTGTCCAATTAATAATGTTACAAAAATGGTTTAACATTCTATTACTGTAATTAATATAAAAAATCTATATTATAATAATATATATTATATAATCAAAAAAGATATTTACAAGAACTTGACCATGTTGTCACTTTATTGTAACCTATAGAAAGATTAGAAATTTCAGTGTTTTTTTGTGTAAGCCACACTGTCTTCAACACTCTTACAACAACCAGACCTGGTTCAATGGCATGCCAATTCTCTTCTTGAGTATATGCTCATGTGCCAACTTTTTACAATGGAAACATAAGATACTAGTCAGTATACTATGCCTTGAAACATGATTCAAACATCATTTCACCCAAAACAGAAAGAAATGAATATGCATAATATATCCAACAGAATAAATTACAGCATGTGGATTAATAAATAAAAAATAACATAAAATAAGGATTATGACAATGCATCAAATACCACATATTAAGCAAGGACACAAATGCAACAATACAACAAACAAATATAAAAGTTATATATTACAATATAGAAGAGTATTACTGCTGGTTGAAAGAAATGTTGTGTTAGGAAGAAAATATACTTTAAAATTAAAATAAAAATACAAAAGAATCTTGAAAATGCCAAGGAAAATAGAGTGCACTGATGGCAGGAACAGAAGAAACTTAAACATGTTATCTGCAGGAGCTGAATTCTTCCCAGTTCTGTCAGAAAAATTAAGCAAGACTAATCAGTTTTTATTGTAAAATAAATATGTAAAGAGATGTTTATTCATGAAAATATATTTATTTGTAGGGAGAGTTACATATCAATATATTCTTAAGCATAGGATAATTTGGGATTGCCTTTTAGGTAATTCAAAATACTAGTTAACTGTTATGGAAGATAAATGCTAGAATAAATCTCTCACTGAAAAAAGGGGAGCTGAGGATAAGTTTAGAAGAGCAAAAAGAACAATACTCAATTTCATTTGGAATAACAGGAAAGCCAGGATTGCCAAAACAATTTTGCTCAACAAAAGAACCTCAGGAGGCATCACTGTCCCAGACTTCAAGTTATACTACAGAGCTACAGTAATAAAAACAGCCTGGTACTGGCATAAAAACAGACTTGTGGATCAATGGAAAAGAATTGAGGATCAGGACATTAACCCAAAAACCTATGAACACCTGATCTTTGACAAAGAGGCCCAAAATATTCAATGGAAAAAAAGTATATTTAACAAATGGTGTTAGCATAGCTGGATGGTAGTGTGTAGAAAAATGCAAATAGAGCTAAGCCTGTCACCCTTCACAAAACTCAAATTCAAGTGGATCAAAGACCTCAACATCAATGCAGCCACTTTGAACTTGATGGAAGAGAAAGAGAGAAACACACTTTTACAAATTGGCACAGATGACCACTTCCTAAATATAACACCAGTGGCACAGACACTTAGATCAACAATCAATAAGTGGGATCTCCTGAAGCTGAGAAGCTTCTGTAAAGCCAAGGACACTATTAATAAGACTAAACAACAGCCTACAGAATGGGAAAAGATTTTCACCAACCCTAAAAGTGATAAAGGACTGATCTCTAAGATATATAAAGAACTCAAGAATCTATAGCCCTAAACCTTGAGTAACCTAATCAAAAATTGGAGTTCAGAACTAAAAAGGGAACTCTCAGCAGAAGAATTACAAATGGCTGAAAGGCACTTGAAAAAGTGCTCATCATCTTTAGCCACCAGAGAAATGCAAATCAAAACAACTTTGAGATACCACCTGACACCTGTTAGATTGGCTAAGATAAAAGGCACAGATGACAGCCAATTCTGGAGAGGGTGAAGAGCAAGGGGAACACTCCTCCATTGTTCATGGGAGTGTAAGCTTGTTCAGCCACTCTGAAAAGCAGTATGGCAGTTTCTCAGAAAATTGAGAATCAATCTCCTGAAGGACCCAGCAATACCACTTCTGGGTATATACCCTAAAGACGTACATTCACACTCCAATGGCATTAGCTCAACTATATTCATAACAATAGTATTTCTAATACCCAGTACATGGAAACAACCTAAATGTCCATCAACTGAAGAATAGATTAACAAACTATGGTACATCTACACAATGGAGTACCAGTCAGCAGTAAGAAAAAATGATATCCTAAAATTTGCAGACAAATGGATGGATTTGGAGAATATCCTCCTGAGTGAGATTTCACAATCCCAGAATGATAAGCAGGAGATGCACTCATTAGTGGCCTCTAAACAAACAAACAAAAATAACAAAGCATGCCCAAGCTGCAAACCACAACCAATGAACAGCTTGAGATCAGAAACACTTTGGACTGACCCCTTGGATCCCACTCCCCCTAGAGGAGCATCTGAGTCAATTTGATATTGGGGGAAGAAAAGCGGATTTTCCAGGAGTGGAGGCTGAACTAAGCAATATCAGGACCTTGGGTATTTGGGATCGTCTGCCCGGGGGGGGGGGAAGGATGGGGGAGATGTGGACAAAAACGAATGACCTGATGAGGTGAGAGGGGAAAGGGACCTTGATTATGGATATACAGGGAAAGAAAATGTGACTTCTTTATTCATAATAATAAAAACAAGAGAAAAAGAAGAGTAAGTCATCTACCACATGTACCCCCATTGACTTAACATAAATGTGTAATAAAGGCTGGAATGAAAAAGCTGTCTTTGAAATGTTGAAGAGAATGCTCCAAGCCCAAAGAGACACTCTTTTCTCTCTGGGCATCTCCCCTTATCATAGTTGTCAAGGGCAGTACTTTCACTTGTCTGAGCATCACCTTGGTTTCCTAGACAACCTTGCTTAACCTATTATTTACCAAGGGGTCAGATGGGATACACTATGACATCACAACTCCTGCTTGCAATGATTGGGTAAGGCAGACCTAGCTAACCAATCAGAGCTTAGGGGCGTGGCCTCAATTATTCAAGGAGAATATGCAACTCCTGTACTCAGTCTTCTGGTCCAGACCCTTGTGAGGCTTCCCAATGGGTAAGGTTAATAAGAAGTCCCAGGAAAGTACTACAGAGACTACTACGGAGATTGGCCCATCAACTTCACATACCAACCTAACTAAGATTTTGTTAAGGCCATTTAGTCTAATTTCTGGCAAGGCCTCTAATGTGTCCACTTCCAGAAGCAATGAAAAGGTATGTATATCTAATGTAAGTGAGCTCTCTCTTTACTCCATCCTGACCCCTGCCCCAGGAAAACCTACCATTGCCTGGCCTAGCTCAACACACACTCTTAGAATTCCTTGTTTTCTGGTAGGTATCTACTAACCAATGTCACACTGTGCTGTCCTTCTAGGTTCTATATATCCTTAAAGGGGTAAATCTGACCCTTAAAAGGAAATCAAAAATAAAGATTATGGAAAACACCACCAATCCTTGTGAAAAATCCAAGGAAGGCAGAAAAGCAGTACCATGCCCTAGAAAACACCACCAGCTGAAAAAGAAGAAAAAAAACCAACATAAAAGAGAGAAAAATCTGCAGAACACATTGAATATGCTGTGGGACCAATATACACAGCTACAAAATGAGTTAAATGTACTTTCAAAACGATACCGTCAGATGCGTGATCAGGTGAAGACACAATTTGACCATGAAAAACAGCTGCAGAATGAGGGAAATGTAGCATGTGATCAAGACAAACAACTGCAGCACCAGGTGATCACTCTCTGTAATAAAAAGAATAAGATCAAAGAGAAGATTCATTCACAATTCAATCAAGACCAGCAACAGCAAGAGGAAGTAATCACAGAATTTGAGCAAGACAAACATCCGCAAGAGAAAGAGATCACAGAATTCAATCTAGACAAACATCTGCAAGAGAAAGTTATCACAGAATTTGATCAAGACATGTACATGAAAAAGATGATCACAACCTCTGATCAAGAAATGAAGCTGCAAGAAGAAGTTCAGAAACAATTTGATCAAGCCATGCAATTGAAAATGGAGGTGGTCACAACGTTCAATCAAGATAAATTGGCAAAAAAAGAAGTGATCAAACCATTTGAACAAGACAAACAGCTGCAAGACCTGATGATGTCCACACTCAGTTACCAAGGTAAAAAAGTGAATCAGGAGAGAATCACCATCTGCAATCACAACAACCAGATAAAACAGGAGAGTTTCTCTCTCTGTGATCAACAGAAACAACTGCAGGATCAGATGCACACATACTGGGACTATAATAACCAGTGGCAGGAGGAGAAGAGCAATAAGCCAGTCCAGGAACAAGTCATAACTGGATCAACCATCTCCACTGATGACTTCAATAGCCTGTAATTTCAAAAACAGCCAGACATATGTCTTTAGTTGTCAAGTTGTTTGAAAACACCCACTTATTATACTCAATGCTATCCAGTAAAACTTTCAAAAATAAATGCATTCTAATGAAAAGAGATCTGGGTCCCTCTTATTTTCTGGTGGTATAACTGGAAGGAAGAAGGAAGGGTGGGGATATGGGTAGGGAAGAAGGGAAAAGACTGGTTCCTCATGTTTGGGGTTCAGAAAGGGAATGCATGCTCAAGAAGATATGAAAGAATATAAAGATAATTTCAAAATTATCCTTGCTCATTGTTCTATTAAAAAAAGAAAGAGCTGGAAATTCCATCCTGTGTGCTTTGAATGGAGCTTTGCATTTGTCTCAAATTGTGGGTTTCCACAAAATTCAGGAAGTGTGTTTTGTGAATACATGCAAAGAAAGAACCTATCACCTTTAGTTAGACTATCTCCTGGTAGATTTTTCATATTTTCCCATGACCTAAATCAAGGAAAAAATTCTTAGAACAAATGATGATATCATCCTATACATGTTTAACAATGAAAAGATGTGTTACTATTGTTTGTACTATATTTATGTAAAGATGTATTTCTGTTTTACTTCATCCACCTAAGGCACCTAATTAGTCTAATAAAAAGCTGAATGGTAAATATCCAGGCCAGGAAGGAATGAATGGACCTGGGAGACAGAGATAATAAGTTGGAAAAGAAGAGAATAGAAAAAGAGAGAAGAAAATGAGGGAAAAAAGAGACCACTCCCAACACACACAGCCAGCCAGAGGGCTGCCAGACAGACATAGAGACAGCAGAAAATTTAGATATACAGAAAGAAAAAGGAAAAAATCCCCAATGCAAATTGTAAAGAGAAACAGATTTAAATAAGAAGTAAGATAATACTTAGCATTTATATTAGCACTTATAAATAAATTAGGACCCTTAAGTTGTTGTAAGTGGTTCTAGCCTGGACTTGCTAGGCCTGAACTAGAAGTTTGAACCCACTCTCAGCCCTGCTTAGCCTCAAATAATCACATACAGGTTTATATTATTTTTATGCTGATTGACCTAGGTCCTAGGCAAATAATTTGCTAGCTCCTCCATCTGAATTCAACCCATCTGGTTCACCTGTGTGGCTCAGTATCTTTTCTCAGAGCAGGATTTCCTCTGTGTCTCCTGGCAGCTCCTGTGACTCTGGCATCTGAGTCTGGCATCTGTGTGTGCTCTGAGATGTTCCTGAGTTTTCTTAGCCTTGTAGCCCCACACACTTCCTGTTTGCCTTTGGCCAATCAACCTTTTATTAAACCTATAGGCAGGACAAATATTTACATTACTAGCATTATCCTACCACAGTAATTATTGTTACTGTTTGTGGTATTTATTATACATTAATATATATTTTTAATTAACCTAGGACCTTACATTCTCAAATATTACTTTTTTCTTTCTTCTTAAACATTTTTTTTTATTTTACATCCTGATCACAGTTTCCTTTCTCTCCACTCCTCACATTTCTTCCAATTTTCCCTTTACCTTCCTCTATGGGCTACTTTTGCTTCTCCTTCCATAATGCTAAATAAATGGTCTCTAATAACAGTTATGGTAGTTGATAATTTGTTTACATGGGAAAGCCATTTCAGGTACCTTCTTCACTATTGGTAGGAATACCATCCTTGGGTCACCCTTTTGAATTCCTTGGGCTTGTCCTGGTAACAGGTTTCTTCCTAGCTCTCAAATGGCCCCATATCATGATATTTCAGTCATTGCTCTCCCTGTTCATTCTACCCTCTACCCACCCAACTCAAATTTTTGTCCCCATTACCTCTTCCCACCCCCACTTTACCCAAAAGATTTCTTTTTTGTCCCTTTCCCAGAAAAACCTATGGATCCTTCTTTGGGCTCTTCTTATTACCTAGTTTCTCTGGGGCTATGAGTTGTTGCCTAGTTATCCTTTATTTTGTAGCTAATATCCACTTATGAATGAATACATATCATGTTTATCTTTCTGACTCTGTGTTACCTCATTCAGAATGATTTTCATCTAGTTTCATCAATTTCCCTGCAAATTTTATGAAATTTTTAGTTTTTTACTTCTGAGTAATACTACATTGTGTAAATGTACCATATTGTTACACTCTCCTATAATCCAAATCAAGAAAATCCACTTAGAGATAATGAAGGTAGCAACCTATAGAGAGTTACCATTAGCATACCCTGTATAATAGTGGTGATTGAAAGATGAGTGAAGCAAACATAGAGTGAAGTCTAGGAAACTGGGATGCTGATTTATTTGGGCAACACACACACACGCACACACACACAAACCTTTTCAAAATACACCTGCCAGCCTAGGACCCTCATTTTCAATTAATATTCACATAACTTTGAAATATATACCTAGTAACCAGTTTGGAACCTAGCAAACTCTTCTGTTATGAAGCAAGATACAATGTCCCACTTCAAAAATGGAATAATAGTCTTTCATTAATGACAATCATAGATAATTTCTATTGACATGCATCACAGAACATATCAGGTGTAATGAGAGCTATCTAGTCTAGACTCATGACTATGGATGATAAGGCAACCTGTGTTCTTTGAGTGAAGATTTATAAGGAACTCCATCTCTACCATCTTATCTCTTTGGATAGTTGCATGTACAAATAATTCAAATCAGATGTACTGTGGGAAAACTCAGGAAGTAGGCAAAAGCTTACATAATCTGCTAGTCAAATCAAAGAATCAAACATACCATATATCTTATCTATCAAGTCTGTCCTTGAAACCTATAAAAGAAATAGCTAAGAAATAATCAGAACCCCTGAATATTGTCACCACGTGACCTACTCTGTCTAGTCTTCATTATTTTTTGCTTTACATATTATATATTTGCTATTTTGTGATATGTGTGCTCATTTGTTTTTCTCTCAACTACGCTTCCAAAAATACATAATCATCAGGCACAAATACTAGCAATAAAAAACAGAGTGACAAGTTCAATACTTATTTACACACTTAAGAAATTTGGTGTGAAATTAACTAAAAAGTATTACCTATGCATATTTTTATTTAGTTTTACTACTACTAATATTACTGTGTGTGAATGTGTGTATGTGTGTGTATGTGTGTGCATGTGCAAAAGATCATGCATAGAAGATCAGAAAGACAATCTGAGCAAATCCTTTCTCTCCTTCTACTCTGTGGGCCCTTAGCATACAGCTCAGATCACCAGACATGGCAGCAAGTGACGTTACCTGATGAACCATCTCTCAGTGCTACACAAGGTATTGAAAAAAATTCCACAGATCATAACACATTTTCATTCCAACATTTTTTTCAGCCATGAAATAATTATTATTTTGAATAGCTATAATAAAATAGAATTAAGATACAGTCAAATATATGAGAAATTTTATATGGGTAAAATCCTTGTTGCCACACATATAAACTTGTTAAAAGAACACCACAATTGTAAGACTAATGATAACTCCTCAATCTTTTCTCATGTTCTTTGTAAACATTTTATTGGTATAGGGAAATGCAAGAGGTTTGGTAGTTCATAAAGAAAAAAAAAAACATTTATTTTGGTCACTATTTGGAAGTAGAAATTCAATGTATAGAAAATCTCACAGACATTTTCTAAAATTAAGCCTCTTACTACCCAGTAACGTTTTTTATATTACTTGGTTTTAGGACCAGAGAGTGAAAGAGACAGAAAGATACCATTCTTCCAGTAATGAAGTAAGAAGCAGTATAACTTTTTAAATACTTCCATTCTTCTGAAAAGTAATTTAGTCTACTAAAAATATAAAGCAATTGCATCATTCCAGTTTGGGGTTGTTCAGTTATAAGTTTATCACCTGCATTTGAGCTCCATTCTTTAAAAACATCATCTAGGCTTTAATTACTCTGCTACTAAAAAAGCTTTGGGGGCCACTCTCTTTCAAACTATACCATATTTTTGGAGGCATCTTTCATATTAAGTCAATACATACTGACTTGCCTCTTCTTACTACCAAATTCTTTCCATTCTAGGAAATACAAAACATTTGTTCTTTTTTTGAGTTAGGATGCTTCTACATTCATTGTTCAATGTTCAACTCCATGTGAGATGTTTTGAAGGTTAAACATCTGAAAGATGACCATGATAATATGTAATGCTTTGCATAGCAGAATTTAAGCATTTGTCCATTTATAACTATCACTTCACACAACAGGCAGTTGCAGATATATGTTAGATATTTAATAATTCCTGGAATGTCAGAGAAAGCACACAGTCAAATCACACACACCTTTAATCCCAGCATAGGGAAAGCCAGGAGTGGGACCAACACCCTTAGTTCCATAATTCCAGAGACAGAACTTTTTCTGTTTCTGTGCTTCAAGGCTACATGCCTTTAATCCTAACCTGGATGGGGTAGGGTATATAGGGGCTTGTAGAAACCAGGCAGAAACAGAAGCAACTGGCATAAAAATCATCAGAAGTGACCAAGTATGAGGCTGAGCAAGTTGTAAGACAGCTGGGTGAGAATTGACTGTCATGCATTCTCTCTCTGATATTTCACCCTTCCCTCAATATTTGGCTCAGAGTATACCTTTCTTACAACCCAAATATGTGCTACTACATTTAGTGCTCAATTTTGGGGCATGAATTCTCTCCCCTCTAAAAAAAGCTGCTTGTTGGCCAGAACCACATGTGACAGGAGGAGTAATTATTAGCTGGTTAGGCTATTGACTTAGCCTCCAGATTTAGGAAGACCTGATCACATGTGTTTCCATTTCACTTTTATCTGAGTAAGTTTTTTTCAAATAGTGGCCTCTTTCTCCTGGTGGGTTGCAGGTTCTATCTCTGTCTGAACCCCTCCTTGGGATACTATCACAGTAGGTAGCTGCCCCATTAACAACCATTTGAATCATCACTGAAATGTAGATTAGTGAGTACAACAGATTTTTTTTAAAGGAGGGGAATAGTTTATAAGCCAATGTAGGCTACATGGTCTTTCTGTGATTATTCTCTAGATAATTTGATATTGAAACCACTAAAGGAAAAAATAAAGTAGAGGGATTATCTTCATAAAGTTTATTATAAATACTTTTTGTTTGAATTCTGTTTTGTCATTGAAGAAATCAATTAATGTGAATGCTAAAAAAAGTTTTCAAAAAGTCTATTAAAAAAACTAAAAAAGATAAAAAAGATTCAAACACAGAGGAGTATAAAGAACAGATCTCATCAAGGTCATTTAAAGCTACAGAAAAACAGCCTAAGGTTATCAGATAGCCAACAATAATATACCCAGTAACTTTAAAAAAATAATAAGAGGATAAAGATAGAGAAGTTAATTGGCCTCCAGTACATGTGCTAGAACTAAAAACAGTTAAAGTTGTGATAGTGACATATGGGATGCATTTGTAAAACAAATGTTGAATTCCTGGACTTCTTCCAATTAGATCACTCCTAAGTACTGTTTATATATGGCTAATACTGTTTTGAAACCAGGGTCACTTTTACAGTAGAAAACATGGTAGAAGGAGGAAGCTAAAATAATATAACAAAGAAGCAGAGTCAGGGTCACTGAAGTCTCCCAAGACCAATTTCTTGGGAAAGGAGTATATTGTGATATTGAAAGGCAATTCCTATGCAATGAACACACTCTTGTTTTATGCTGCATGGCAAGACTAAATGCATGGGATCAGATAGAAGAAGTAGGAAGAAAACCAAATCTTCCACAAAAATAATTCAAAGTCCAGAGAAAACTTTTACAGACTTTTTGCAGAGATTATCTGCAGCAGTAAATTGGATAGTACTGGATTCAGAAGCAAGTCAAATAATAATTGAATCCTTGGCATTTGTGAATGCTAATACACAATGCAAAAAATATCTTAAGACTATTAAAAGCAATGTCAGCACCCTTAGAGGATTGAATTCATGAAAGAATTAATGCAGATTCTTATAAAGGTGATAATTGGGTAGGAGAGTTCATTTCTGGAGATATAAAAAGAGGCAAAAAGTTAAATGCTGTAATTGTGGAAGGCAAAGTCATATACAAAGAAATTGTAATCAAGGTAACCATGCTATTTTTAGCAATATTCCCAAGAGAACACCCTTCCCTCCTGGAGTATGGAAGATTTGTGGAAAAAGTAGACACTGGACTAATGAATGTTGGTCAACAAGGGACAGACAAAGTGAACTTGTGCCTTTGGGAAACAATAAATGGGGGCTTTCAAAAGCTTCCATATCCAACCCAGTACAATCTTACCCTGCTATCGAGCAGGATACAGCTCCCCAGAATAATTAAAGAAATTAAAACCTATTTTTAAAAGACACACTACACTGAATGATACAGAATCTGTAGAAAAAGAAAATAACTCAGGAAAAATTTTAAAAAATATTCTGGCAAATATTTATTAATGAACAAAGGCCAAAATTAAAAGTACAAATAAATGATGTTATTATTAAAAGTTTATTGGATACAGGGGTGGATATATCAATAATTTCACTATAGTCATGGCATCCAAGTTGGCCCCTACAGAAGGTAAATGTTCAGTTTTTGGTATTTGGGTAGTTATCCCAAGAAAACAAAGTACAAAATGGCTTTAGTATATAGGACCAGAAGGACAGAGAGGAATATTACAGTAATGTGTTCCTATAAAAGATTATTACAGCCATATGTGGCTAATATTGCTGTAAATTTATGGGGATAAGATTTATTACAACAATGGAAGACACAGTTTAACATTCCTCCAAACACAGAAATGAATCATAAACTAGCACATATTTTTGGGAGAAATATTAGAAGGTATTATGTAGAACAGTTACAAATTGTCCAAGATATAGAGACACAAGGCAGCTGTTGATCTTTCAAAGACACTCAGAGTACTACCTTTAAAATGGCTAACAATAAAATATATAGATTAATCAATGGCCATTAACAAAAAAGAAATTGTAGGCCTTAAAGCAGCTTGTGCAGGAGCAGTTAAACACTCATCATATAAAAATCAACAAGCCCTTGGAACTCTCCAGTATTTCTTATTAAAAAGAAATCTGGAAAATGGAGGATGGTGACAGATTTAAAGACAACAAAAAAGCCATTCAGCCAATGGGCTCTCTACAGTCTGGAATTCCTTTATCTTCTCTTTTACCAAAAGAGTGGCCCATTATAGTTATCAATTTAAAAGTCTGTTTTTTTTTACAATACCCTTAAAAGAACAAGAAAAAGAAAAATTGCCTTTACATTACCCACTTATAATAATTACCAGCCTCTAAAGAGGTATCAGTGGAGGATTCTACCTCTGGGAATGCTAAATAGCCTTATGCTATGTCAGTATATTGTACAAAAGCCAATGGAAAAAATTTGCAACAAATTCCCCAAATCCATAATATACCATTATATGGACAACATCATATTGAAAGATTCAAATTCTAATACTCTAGAAAAAATGTTTGAGGAAGTGAAAAATAAATTTGCCTGCTTGGGGATTATAAATAGAACCTGAAAAAATATAAAGGTGAGATTCCATTAATTATTTAGGTTATAAAATAGAGCTTCAAAAAATTAGACCCCAAAAGGTAGAAATAAGGATAGATAGATTAAAGACCTTAAATGAATTTCAGAGATTACTAGGAGACATTGTCAATTTGTGACCCACTATTAGAATAAAAAATGTTGAACTGTACAATTTGGTTAAAACCTTAAATGGTGACAAGAACCTAAATAGTCTAAGAGAATTGTCACTTGAAGCTAAGAGATAATTGACTTTCGCAGAAGAGAAATTACAGGATGCAAATGTGGATTATGTAGATCTAGACATTAATTGCATCCTAGTTATCTTGCCCTCTAAGCATTCTTCTATGGGAATTTTGATGCTAAGGAAAAATGTTATATTGGAAAGGGTATTTCTACCACATAAACTGAGTAAAAAATTAAAGACATGTGGAAAATATTTCTGAATTGATCTTTAGAGGGAAATTAAGACTTCATCAATTAATAGGACTGGACCCAGCAGAAATTGTTGCACATTTCACTAATGAACAAATTGACCAATTATGGGTAGAAAGTGAAGCTTGGCAAAGAGCCTACAGTAAATTTTTGGGAGATATTAACAATAAATACCCTCAATGCAAAAGAATTAAGTTTTTAAAGAAAACTAATTGGATTCTTCCTCATGTTGTATGAGATAAACCAATTACTGGAATCCCTACATTTTAAACCGATGTAAATAAATCAGGAAAGTCAGATTACAAATCAGAAAATATAAGTAAAGTAGCACAAAGCCCTCATAATTCTGTTTAAATGTCAGAACTATACAGTATGGTTTGGTATTACTGGTTTTTTAACAAAGCTCTCAACATAATCACTGACTCTCAGTATGGAGAAAAAGTTGTTTTACACATTGAAACTGCTGATTTTATTAATTATGCATCAGAATTAACTCCATTACTTATTCAGTTACAAGAAATAATCAGGACTAGGGATCATTCCTTTTATATAAAACACATTCCATCCCATACAGATCAATCAGGTCTTTTAACACAAGGTAATGATTAAATTGATAAATTATTAATAGAAAATGTGCTAGGGCCTCAGAGTATCATAGAAAACATCACATTAATATCAGAGGATTAAAAAAAAAAGATTTCACCATCACTTGGCAACAAGCCAAAGAAATTGTAAAAAATATTACAACTGTTCTTTCTATAATCAACTCCATTACAAGTAGAGATTAACCGTAAAGGAATACATAATGAAATCTGGCAGATTGATAAATTTTATAGAATTTGGATAATTAAAATATGTACATCATGCAATAGATACATTTTAAGAAGTTCAATGGGCAGCTGCTTTGAGTTCAGAAAAGGCTGATTCTGTAATCACACATTTGCTTGAAGTTATAGCCATCATGGGAATACCTGTAGAGATTAAGACAGACAATGCTCTAGAATATGTCTCTACTAAAATTTAAAATTGTTTGCTTTTTATAATATACAGGATATTACAGGAATATCACATAATCATACAGGGCAAGCAATCATATAAAGATGTTAAATAAACAGAAAGGAGTAACAAAGACCCCTAGAAATAGACTACATAGTGCTTTAGTAACATTCAATTTTCTTTTTTTCTTTATTCTTTCTATTTTATTTTTTATTATGAAAAGTCACATTTTCTATCAGTGTATATCCTTAGTCAAGGTCCCTTCCCCCTTCAACACCCTCCAGTCAATCTCTCCTCTCCACATTTCCCCATTTCCTCTCCAGAAAGAGCAGGAGGTCCCAAGGTCCCAATATTGCTAAGTTTAGCATCCACTCCTGGCAGATCCAGTTTCCACACCCCAACATCAAGACTGAGTCTGGTGTTCCTCTAGATGGAGTGGGATCCAAGATGCTAGTCCAAGGTTTTTCAGATCCCAAACTGCTCAGAGTTTGTGGTTTGCAGCTTGGGCATGCTTGACTTTTTGCTTTTTTGTTTAGAGTTCACTAATGAGTGAGTACATGTCCTGCTTATCTTTCTGGGTTTGTGATACCTCACTCAGGAGGATATACTCCAAATTCATCCATTTGCCTGCAAATTTTAGGATATTGTTTTTTCTTACTGCTGAGTAGTACTCCATTGTGTAGATGTAGCATAGTTTGTTAATCCATTCTTCAGTTGAGGGGCATTGAGGTTGTTTCCAGGTTCTTGCTATTACGAAAAATGCTGCTATGAACATATTTGAGCTAATGCCTTTGGAGTTCAACTGTGAATCTTTAGGGTATACACCAATAAGTAGTATTGCTGGATCCTTGGGGGGATTGATTCCCAGTTTTCTGAGAAACTGCCATACTGCATTGGAGAGTGGCTGAACAAACTTACACTCCCACCAACAATGGAGGAGTTTTCCCCTTGCTTTGAAATCTCTCCAGCATAGGCTGTCCTCTGTGTCTTTTATCTTATCAAATCTGATAGGTATAAGGTGGTATCTCAAAGTTGTTTTGATTTGCATTTTTCTGATGGCTAAAGATGATGAACACTTTATCAAGTGCCTTTCAGCCATCTGTAATTCTGCTGAGAATTCACTTTTTAGTTCTGAACTCCATTTTGTGATTGGGTTATTCAAGGTTTTAGGCTCTAGTTTGTTGAGTTCTTTATATATTTTAGAGGTCAATTCCCTATTACTTGTAGGGTTGGTAAACATCTTTTTCCATTCTATAGGCTGTCATTTTGTCTTATTGACAGTGTCCTTGGTTTACAGAAGCATCTCAGTTTCAGGAAATCCCACTTATTCATTGTTGTTCATAGTGTCTGTGCTACTGTTGTTATATTTTGGAAATGATCACCTCTGCCAATGCATTGGAGGGTATTTCCCAATTTCTTTTCTATCAAGTTTAGTTTGGTTAGGGTTAGGGTGAGGTCTTTGATCCACTTGTATTTGAGTTATGTGCAGGGTGATAGGCTTGGATCTATTTGCATTTTTCTACACACTACCATCTAGCTATGACAACATCATATGTTAAAGATACTATCTGTTTTCCATTGAATATTTTGGGCCTCTTTGTTGATCAGGTGTTCATAGGTTTTTGAGTTAATGCCCACATCCTCAATTTTATTCCATTGATCTACAAGTCTGTTTTATGCCAATACCAGGCTGTTTTTATTACTGTAGCTCTATAGTATAACTTGAGGTAAGCAATGGTGATATCTCCTGATCCATTGAATATTTTGGGCCTCTTTGTTGATCAGGTGTTCATAGGTTATCTCCTGATTCATTGAATATTTTGGGCCTCTTTGTTGATCAGGTGTTCATAGGTTTTTGCGTTAATGCCCACATCCTCAATTTTATTCCATTGATCTACAAGTCTGTTTTATGCCAAAACCAGGCTGTTTTTATTACTGTAGCTCTATAGTATAACTTGAGGTAAGCAATGGTGATATCTCCTGAGCTTCTTTTGTCCAACAAAATTGTTTTGGCAATCCTGACTTTCCTGTTATTGCAAATGTAATTGAGTGTTGTTCTTTCCAGGTCTGTAAAATATTGTTTTGGGATTTTGATGGGAATTTCATTGAATCTGTAGACTGCTTTTGGAAGAACTTCCATTTTTACTATGATGATCATACCTATCTAGGAACATGGGAGATCTTTCCATTTTCTGATATCCTCTTCAATTCCTTTCTTCAGTGATTTAAAATTTTTGTCAAATAGATCTGTTACTTTTTTCGACATAGTTACTCCATGGTATTTAAGGATATTTGCAGCTAGTATAAAGGATGATGTTTTTCTTATTTATTTTTCAGCCCTTTTATATTTAGTGTACATAAGAGCTACTGATTAATTTGAGTTAAGCTAGTATCCTGCTACATTGCTGAAGGTGTTTATCAGGCATAGAAATTCCCTGTTACAATTTTGTGGGTCACTCATGTATGCAATCATATTATCTGCAAATAGAGATAGTTTCACTAATCTCCTTTGTTCTCTCATTGCTTTACCTAAAACTTTGAGAACTATATTGAATAGATAAAGGGAGAGAGGACATCCTTGTCTTGTTCCTGATTTTAGTGGGATTGCCTTGAGATTTTCTCCATTATGTTTGATGTTGGCTGTCTGCTTCTTATAAATGGCCTGCCTTATATTGAGATATTTTCCCTGTATTTCTGATCTCTCCAGGACTTTTTTGATAAAGGAGTGTTGGATTTTGTCAAAAGCTTTTTCAGCATCTAAGGATATGATCATGTGTTTTTTTTTCCCCTTTAGTGTGTTTATATGATGGATGATGTTTACTTTTTTATGGATATTGCACCACCTCTGCATCCCAGAGGATGAAGCTTACTTGGTCATGGTGGATGATATTTTTTACATATTTTTGCATATGGTTTGCCAAAATTTTGTTGAGAATTTTAGCATCAATATTCATGAGGGAATATGGTCTGTAATTCTCCTTCTTTGTTATATATTTGAGCATCTTTGGTATTAGGGTAATTGTGGCCTCATATAAGGAATTTGGCAATATTCCTTCAGTTTCTACTGTGTGAAATAGTTTGAGGTGTAATAGTAGTAATTCTTCTTTGAATGTCTGGTAGAATTCTGCACTTAAACCATCTGGACCTGGGCATTTTTTTACTTGCGAGTCTTTTAATGGCAGCTTCACTTTACTTTCCTTTAGGGTTATAGGTCTGTTTAGGTAACTAATCTGGTCTTCATTTAATTTTGGTAAATGGTACCTATTCAAAAACCTGTCCATTTCTTCTAGGTTTTCCATTTTTGTGGAATATAGATTTTTCAGAGTATGGTCTGATAATTCTCTGAATTTCCTGGAGGTTTGTTGTTATGCCCCCTTTTAATTTCTGATCTTGTTGAGTTGGATACTCTCTCTCCTTATTAGTTATTTTAGATAAGAGCTTATCTATCTTGGTGACTTTCTCAAAGAACCTACTATTGATTTCATTGATTGTTTGTATTGTTCTTTTGTTTCAATTCTGTGGTGGAAATGTTCTCTGTATGATGTAAATAAAATAACTGTTTTGGCCTATGTAGAACACCATAGAAGTGGGTGGAGAATCAGAGGCAGGCAGGTAAGAGAAGAAGGGTGGAGTTAAGTCAGTAGCTATCCGACCCCCAAAGGAGGAACATGTAGAGATACGGGCTGAGCCACTGGCTGAGCCACATGGCGAGAAGATTAATAAAAATGAATAGATTTAAGATAAAAGAACTAGCTAATAATGTGCTTGAGACATGGGCCAAACTATATAAAGTATATAAGTGTTTGATTCATTTCTTTGGGGGACAAAAGCTGCCACACGGACCAGGTTCCAAACCTCCCTCACAGACTGGTTACAAACCTTCAGGCCCAAAAGGCCTCGGGAAAACATTCTACAACATATGGCATCCCTGGGTGGGCCCAAACACCCACATAAAGCCTAAAAAAGTTTAAAAAACTTAAAGAGCATTCTAGATCACTGAAACAGAGCCAAAAGCGGCTTTTTAAATTACATATTTAAATTAATTTATGGTACAGAGACAGCATAGTGTTCAGACTTAAATTTAAAAATGGTGCATCTGTGACTCACAGCTTAAACTTATACATTTCACAAAAGGCTTAACATAAGTGTGATTGATTTAAGATTTCTAGTTATATTCAACAACAACAAAAAAAAAACAGTTAAAAACAGTTTTTCTGATAACAAAATTTCCTGAGTCCACTCTAGTTGCCAGCAGCAACAGAGATTTGCAGGCTCCTCCGCCATATTAAAATGCCTCCAAAAGGGGCGGAGTCAACAATTAAAGTGATACTGACATTTTAAAAGCTCTTTAAGTTAAAAAATGATTAAAAATTCTCAATAAAACAAATTTAGAGTCACAAAACCTCTAAAGTAGGTACAATATATATAAAATATGCATAGGCTTCAAAAAATAAATAAATAAAGCTCTTTAAAAAAATAAAAAATAAAAATAAAAAAACACATGAAAATGACAAATAAACAAAAAGTCCAAATTAGAGTTATTGCATTTTCTTTAAATTTTTTAACTTTCAATGTGCTAACTGCAAAAAGACAATTGATTACTAAGGCTGCTAAGTTAAACAAATACATATACTTTAAAGATATCTTAACTTTAAAATCTGTTTATAAAAATATGTTACTTAAAAAAAGAGTTTCTGCTTTTGTCTCCACAAAAGATCAAACCTATAGATTACTTCTAGGCCAATATAATTCCATTTTCCAAAGCCACCTAAAATTCTCTCATAAAAAGATCAACTTCAAAGATAGCCAATTAAGATAATCAAGCTTCAAGACCCCATGAGATTG
>PVIH01024605.1:0-22413 GCA_004025045.1 Sigmodon hispidus | reverse complement strand
CCTAAATTTGCCGTGCGTCCTTTAAGCTCAAGGTTGCCATGCGTCCACGGCTACAAGAGGTTACACCCACTCGTCAGTGAGCTCCCTCTTCTCCGCCTTATCTACAGGTCGGAGCTACCCGCTTTAATTGCGGATCCCAATTTACCTGGGACTTACCGGTCGACCCCCCGACTGCAGAAAGTTCTGATGCCTGAAGCTCGCAGGAGTTGTTTCCAGTGCGGGCCACCACTTGTCGCGCGCACCCTTGCCAGCAAGGAAAGCGCAACACCCAGGATCTTCTTTGAGCAGTTTATTCGGGACCTTTACAATTGTTCTCTCTTTGTTCTTCTCTGTGTCTTCTCCTTCTCCTCCCCGGGAAACCCTGCCCACTGACTAGAAACTCTCAGGGCATCCAATCCCAATAAGCCATGTGGGCACAGCTCATAGGTCCACATACGCAACAGCAAACCACGCCCCAGGCTCAAGCCAAATAAGGAGTTGTTTATCAAAAGAGAGCACTCACCCATGGGGGGGTGGATGGAGGCTGGAAATCAGCACCATCTTTAGGGTGCAGCAGCAGGCAGCTCTCTACAACTATGGAGGCAGGAGTGTCCTATGTAGTCGCCTTAGAACATGCTGTGCCCAGCTCTCAATGCCACAATACTCTGTCCACAGGTCCATCAGACAGTTTGTTTATAATAAATGATAGTTTATTTAATGCTTACTATAGATTTTGTGGCACCAATTCCACGGTCACCAGGACTATAACTTCACTGTGCAATCACGGTAGATTGAGAACTTTATCAGCTCTGTGTTTGGAGTGATTTTAAACCAAATCACTCATAGAAAAGCACAGAAGGGATTCTCATGAAGGACATTGCTTATGATAAAACAACAGAGGGCAGAGCATGATCTGTGATACCCCAGCTAGATCTGAAAGCTTTTTTTGTTCAACACCCTGTCCCATGTGTATCCATTAAAGTTGTAAGCATTGACCTTGATATCCAAAGTAAATGTCAGTAAAAAGAGAATTCACAGAGGAAATAAAGGAGATCTTCTGAGAAAATTTTGATCAGGGTGGGGGGGTGGCAAGGGGAGGTGAGAAGAGAACAAGAGAGAATGGGATGGCCAAGCTAGAGGCCAAGAAAGGGGGTTCAACAGAGAGGGAGAGCAAAGACGTGGATATTGTGATAGAGGCAGACATTGCAGGATTAGAGAGAAACCTGATACCGGGGAACACCCAAGAACCGACAGGATGAGCTCCACCAAGCAATAGTGGAGAGGGTGCCTAAACTGACCTTTCCCTATTATCATATGAGTGACCACCCTAATTGCCATTATAGAACCTTCATCCAGTGGCTGATAGGGACAGATGCAGAGATCCACAGCTAAACACTGGGCTGAGCTACTGGTCCAGCTGAAGAGAGGAAGGACAGACTGCATGAGTAGAGGGATCAGGATCATGGGAGACACCCATGGCGTAGGCTGTCCTGTGCTGTTGGGAGCTCACAGACTCTGAAATAACAGCTGACGAACCTTCATGGAATGGATCTGGACCCTCTGAATGTAGACGACAGTCAAAAGGCATGGGCATTTTCTGGAGCCTGTTGCAATTGAACCAGAATCTATCCCAGCTTCATAAACTGGCCCATGCCTGGTGGGAAAACACCTTCTCAGCCTTGACACTTGGAAAAGGGACTTGGTTCTATCTCAGCTGGATGTGCTAGGTCAAATTGACTTACCTTGGGATTCCTTGCCTTCTCTGGGGAGAAAATGTGGGAGGGGGGAGTGTAAGGGGGAGTGAAAGACTGGGAGAGGACCGGGAGAGGACCGGGAGAGGACTGGGAAAAGAGGTGGGAGACAGAGCAGTGGTCAGCATGGGAAAAAACTTAAAAATACAATTTACAACTATGACATCTTTAAGTAGTGACTATGTTCCAGCTAAGTCTATCGTTTATAATTCTAATATGAAATGTCCCCCACAGGCACATTGTTTGAACATTTGGTGTCCAGCTGGCAGGGCTGGAGGGTGTAGTGGAGGCTGTAGACAGAGTGAGTCCCTGGGGACAAGCCTGGGTTTTATAATGTGTTCCTACTCCTTGGTCTCCTAAGATGGGAGACAGCTCAGCCCCATGTTCCCACCATCATAACTTCCCCACACCTTCCCTGCCATGGTGGACCACACACTCCCATGCATTCTGCAGCATTTATGTTTGATACGTGCACATCTGCTTATTCTTACTGATCAATTGAGCTTCCTTGTTTGGGAGTATTTCTGATAATAGAATTAGCCATCATAGCTTTGGGAACTTACTGCCCATACTGGGTTGCTTCACCCAGCCCTAATACAAAGGGAGGCGCTTAGTCCAACCTCAGCTTGATAAGTCACGCTTTGTTGACACCCCTGGTAGGTAGCCTTCCCCCTTTCTGAACAGAAGCAGAGGAGATGTAGATAGGGAGGGGAGCAGAGGGAAAGCAGGGGTGGGGTGGGGCAGGGAGGAAGAGAGGAGAGGAGGGAAGAGAACCTTCAGTAGGGATGTAAAATAAATAATAATAATAATAATAATAATAATAATAATAATGAAGAAGAAGAAGAAGAAGAAGAAGAAGAAGAAGAAGAAGAAGAAGAAGAAGAAGAAGAAAGAACTAGCCATTCCAGCTTCCTGAATAATATTTGATTGGAATATAGTTTTTCCATCTTCTTACTTTCTGTTTGCATCATGAAACCTGCCTTTGACTGCCTCCTGTTTTGATTTTATTCTGACAGTGTCTTCTTATTGGGGTTCTAAGCTGTTTGTATTTAATGTGGTCATGGAGATGCTTGGGTCTGGGTCTCCAGTTCCATTGCTCAGGATGTCTCCAATTTGACATCTGAGAACCCTTAATCTGCACTCTTTGATGTCTCTGTCCTGATTTTGGAACCACAAGACACCCTCAATCACTTCAAACTTTTCTTGCCTCAATCCTGAAGCAACTTTGATATTCACGGGAAGCTGATATTTGGAATCAGGGGATATGCACGCAGCACCCTCATTGCTTCTTGAATCAGTCTTTGTCTCTAGCCTGATTGGTGCACTGATCAAGAAAAAATCTATAGATGCAGAATTATACATGTCTGTATTATATCTATTTCTAGATCCACATGTGTCTGTGCACACATTTACAGCACCTGCCTCTCACTCCAACTCAGCCTCATGGCATCCATGTAACCACTACCTCTGTGTGTAACTCATTTCTCTCATGAGCCTTGGCTACTGGTACCTAAACAGAACATCTCTTTATTCCCCGCCCCCCATCAATCTTGGCATACATATAAATTGGTTTCAGAATTGCCAACCCACACTCCTATAAAATCAAACTTTCCAGAGCACAGTATATTTAGCTCATCCTATTGAAATCTTTAACACTCTTTGTTCTGTGCAGAGCTCAGGTTCAGGTGCCCATGGGTCTTTTGTCTACATTATATCTGCCTCATTAACATTGCCTTCCTTCCCAGTCACCCTACTCTGGAAAGAGAATCTACTTCGGGCTGGTGTGAAATACTGTGCCCCCCAGACCCTCCCAGCTAGCTAGGTAATTCTCAGAAGGTGATGCTCCTGGCCCTTCCAGACTCAGTACCTTGCCCTGTCAGCATCATATTATAGTCTTCTTTTCCTTAATGGAAGCAGCTTGTGGTGGTTTCAACAGGAATGCCCCATAGACTCAAGTGTTTGAATGCATGGCTCTCATAGGCTCATAGGGTGTGGCACTATTAGGAGGTGTGGCCTTGCTGGAGTACGAAATGTGGCTTTGTTGAAGGAAGTGTGTTTAGGTCTCTTCCTGTTGCCTGCTGATCCAGATATAGAACTCTTAGCTACCTCTCCAGCAACATGTCTGTCTGCATGCCACCATACTTCCTGCCATGACAATGATGGGCTAAACATCTGAACTGTAAGCCGGCCCCAATTAAACATTTTCCTTTATAAGAGTTGCCATGGTTATGGTGTCTCCTCACAGCACTGGATAACCAACAAAGACACAGATGAACCAACATGGGAGAGGAACAGCTAGAACCTTGAAACCCCCAAAAAGAGTTCTGGTGGAGCAGAGACGAGGATTCAACAAAGTTTCAGAGTGAGAATTGTATGAAGAATGGGCGGAGCGCTGAGAAGCTGATCCATTCGGAACCCTGCCACCGTGGAGAGTGCTCTTGGCAGTGGATGTGCCTGCCGATACTGTGTGGTTTTTCTCTTGTTTGTTTGCTTCTTCGGAGGTGGAGCTCACTAGGTAGATCAGGCTGGTCTCAAACTCAGAAGCTTCCAAGTGCTGGTATTACAGGTTTGCTCCTCTGCTCCTGTAGGACCTCTGAAGAAAACATCTCATTTCCTGAGCAGAGTATGAGATCTCTGCTGTGGGGTGAGCAGAAGATCTCTGTCTCTGTCTCGCTCCTTGCTATTTTTTCCCTCTCCTTTTCTATCTTCTATCAGTCACCTGTCTATCAATTATCTATTTATATCAATCAATCAATTATTTATCCATCCATCCATTCAAGCATCTACCCATCCTCCTAATAAAAGTGGAACACAGAAAATCAGCCAAATGGGACTGTTTTTGAATGACAAAATTGGAAGGCTCACGCTGCCACACCTGGTCCATGGGGAGCTTACCCTCCTGGCTATGTTTTTGGGGGAGTCATGGTTGCTGGAGCCGCTCAGTATGGCTGAGGGGGAGAGAATGGATGGCTAAGGAGCCTGGCCCTCCTGTACCACTGTTGCTTTTGTAAGTGCACTGGGACAGAGATGTAGCAGGCATGCCTGTCTCTCCATAAGGTCAGAACTTACTGAATAACAACAAAATTCACAAAGAGTAACAGTTTTGATGGCAGCAGTTTGCCGTATAATCTCACTTACCCCGACAATTCGGGTGAGGTGAAATGAGATTCTTTTGTAAATTAGTATTATTTCTGTCTTAACCAATAGTGGTAGCACACAGGAGAGAGTAAGTGTATCTACATGCATATCTGTGGTTTACAGAAGGAATTCAAATGAAAGGGGCTTGTGGTAGAGTTCAAAAGGTTCCAGAAGTGGCCAGGAATGTCTGTGTTGACAAGATAGCAAACCAGACTGCAGGATGCTGTTCTTGGAGTCAGGGTTTGAGGGGCAGTCTGTAGAGTCCAGCTGTGAGGTGGAAGGTCTAACTGGACTGAAAGCTGGAAGCAGCAGACTAGCTCTTAAGGGGTAAACAGGTGAACTGGCAGTCCGTGGGGATGGAGCTGAGCTGGGGAGTTCTTGGTCCTTGATACACACACCAGGTATCACATGATAGGTTGGTATGGGACCATGCCACTGCCAAGTCCATCACCAATGTCATGGGGTCCAGATTGAGGGTGTTACAGCTTTTTCTTAGTCTGGACAGCCTGATAAGTTGTTGGGTTTCCCTAATAAGTTTTTAACACACTAGTGTGCCCCCACAACATGGCAGGGAGTGGCTCCCTTTTCTACTTCCAGGAATAAGTAAGCCATTTATCAGTTTGTGGTGCAGGGTAATGCCAGGCAGATGGTGCTGTGTGTCCACCTAGGGTCTGCAGTCATCCTTCTCCCTCAAAATGGAGTCTGGTAGGGCAATGTGCAAGCCTGAAGTGCTGTCCTTTTCTACAGCAGAGTATCTGGAGCAGAGCACAGCCTGATCTCTACAGCTGGCCTGGTTTCCAGCCTTTCTTTAGAGTCTCAATATGAAGCTCCTGTTTGCTCTGCATATCCTATTCAGGAGTCCACATAAGGAAAAGAGAACCAAGAGAATGTCACTAGAAGTTGGGGCTGGCCCATGACTTTTTTTTTCCAAGCTCATTGCAAAGATTTCAACTTCAGCTGCAGCAATGATGTCAAATTGCAGACATGGGCAATAAACACCTTCTATCATGATCCTTTCTCAATGGAAATTATTGTTCACATGAGACAGACATTCAGGAAAAACATCTCAGCTTTGGCAAGGTGGGCAGAGTCGTTTGAGGTCTTAGAGCTGTGAGAGGCAGGACCAGAAATCACAGCTCAGCCAGTGAGGTTTCATAGATGGTGCTCTCCTTGTGGTACTCAGGGAGTAGGCAGGAAGGCAGATATTTTTACTTAAATAAATTAAACAAGTTTTTCCCACTGCAATAAGTAATTAAATGGGGGTAAGGCTTTACCCAGAGCTGGCACAAAGGGAGAAGTGCTGGGCTATCTCAGGTTTGTTTGAGACCTGAACAAACTTAACCTTACCTGAGTTGAGTGAATAGCTTCATAAAGCAAAGTGCACCCTGCATTCACTCCTATGAGATAAGTAAGTATTCTCTCCTTCCTTAAATTATCCTGAAAGTGAAACAGAAACCACATCCAACCATGTCCTTCTCTACATCTCATGACATCACAACATCCGAGGTCTCAAATAATGAGACCATGATGGGCTCTGCTGACCTTGTTAGCTCCACACGCCACCTTTCCTATAAAGCAAGTGTCATGAACCAGCATTGGACATTAGTGAGGCACAATTCTGTTCCTGCTGGTACAGTATTGGCATGGGGATGAGGACCAGAAGTATCAGCTCCCTTGTTCTCACTAGGGAGGGCAGAGATATTGCAGTCTTGGTGGTTGGTATGTCCATCCCTTGGTGGAGACTCCTTGTCCCGCCCCTGGCTGAAGGACAGCTGTGTCATAGCTCCTGAAAAACCTTAGGGACAATATACTGTTGGGATAGGATTCATCATGTAAACCTTGCAGTGAGCGTCAAGTCTTTTGATTCCTCTGCTCCAGAACTAAATACCTATGCCTACAGTTGTAGTCAGAAGTTTCTCTGTCCTGTCTGGCTAGTTTTGCAGTCATTTAGTCCCAAATAATCACACAAAGGTTTATATTACTTATAAATTGTTTGGTCTATGGCCCAGGCTTATTATTTGCTAGCTCTTACTCTTAAACTAACCCATAATTCTTATCCATGTTTAGCCACATGGCTTGGTACCTTTCTCTCAGTACAGCATTCTCATTATACTTCCTCTGTGTCTCCCTGGCTTCTTCCCTCTCCTTCTTCCCATAATTCCCTTCTGCTGGTTGCCCTGCCTCTGCTTTCTGTCTAGCTTCTGGCCAATCAACATTTTATTAAACCAATATTTACAGTGACAACTGTTTACAGTGTACAAAGCACAGACCCACAGCATTTTCCCTTCTGGGTCTTCATTCACACCACACTTCTATCCCTGGCAGTGTCTAGCTGGCAGAAAAAGGAGGCAGCCATGAGCTCTGCCCCACCCAGGTGTCATCTTTTTGTATGCAGCAGATGGATGACTGACATGTTGGCAAATGAGTTCTACCACACTTGACATGGTTCAAGTTCAACTGAGGAACCCACATTTTCAAGAGAATGGTGGTGGAGCCTTTGGAAATCGGCTGCCTTTGAGGTGAAAGGATGATAGACTTGCTTCCTTTTGCCTGAGTTACAAGTCCAAGCTGAGGATGGACGAGGGAACAGTAGACAAACTTGAGTTATGTAACAGTCAAACATCCATGAAAGTTAAGGATACAACATGAACACCCTAACTTAGCAACAGAATAAATACCCAACCGAGACCCAGCATTTACCGCCATCTGGATGCTGAGTGGGACCTGAGGCATCTGGATTTGGGGAGAATCCTGAGCAGAACTTTCCCTGGCTTCTAGTGCATACAAAGCAGGAAGGAGTCAGGATATCTCCATTTGCATTCATGCTATGGTTGTTTCCTGAAGAGTGAGTCCTAAGCACATTAATATATAATGGTGTAAGGTCTCTGTTCTAGAAAAACAGATGTTGTTCATTTGGAGAGGCTTGAAGATCTTACCTCTGTTATCATAAAACCAGTGTTCTGGATGATTAGGTTAATTTAGAATCCATTATGCATCTGTAGCTATCATAGTAAATGTTAGACCAGGATATTCTCAGAGGGTTGTAGCCATTGTGCTCAGATAAGCTCTGAGCATGAATGGTGTGTAGACCCTTAGAGATATGGGCTTCTGATGGCTAAAGATCATAAAAATGCTAAAATGAACATCAGCTAGTAGCAGAATACACATCTAAAAAATATTTATAATCAAATAAAAGTAAAATCAAATGACACCCCTCACTGGTAGCAGAATGTGGGCAGCAGGAACACCACTTCTGAGGAGCATCAGGCACACACCCTAAGAATAGTAGAAGTGACTTGCTAAACTCAGCCAGCCGACACTTTGGAGTCAGCTACGGGTGTGACTGCCAAAGAGCTGAGGCTGGGGGATTATGTGTGAGGTGCCTGCCAGTCGAAATGAGGCTTGTTTAGCTCCTACTGGCCACGGAAGTGGGAGGCTTCCTTCTTGGCAGGCCTGGTGGAGCCGCTGGGCACAGCTGAGCCAGGTCCTTGGATGTCCCAGGCGTAGGCAGGCTCCAAGAATCAAGGCTTGGACAAAGAGGAAGAGGAGGAGGATTCTGGCAGCAGGTCCTGTTCAGTTCCTTTCCTCAAACACTACTCTGTGGAGCAGAGATATGATGTTTAGGTGCGCTAGCACCCGTGGCTGTAAAATTTAGCTTTCATAGATGGGCACCAAAAGGCTTGGAATTGCCTCTGAGCAGAAACATTAAAAGTCTCAAAGATCCCCAATTATCCTCAGTGGCTAGATCATAGGTTATGAAATAGATGGCAGATATCACACAATGTGATTTTAGCTTATTTGTGCAGTGCTTTTGCATAAGGCTATTTCCCTGAAAATTGGTCTAAGAAATGAAAATTAGAGAAAAACCAACAAAGATCATGAACTCTTCAGAGGAAATCAAGTGTTCTAGTAATCTAATCAAATTAGAAATGATCCAATCGCTCAGTTCTGCCATAGGAAACAGTTGTGTGTAATTCAGTCTCCAGGCTGCTTCCATCTTGTGGCGTACGCTACTTGACTGAACACTTTGTGTCTGTGGCCCTTCCAAATAGGGAAACTGAAGACCAAGTGAACAAAGGGATGGGAAATAAGCAATTTTAATAGTAACAAAGTTATATCTTTCAACCCACAAAACATTTTGCAATGCTTTTCATCGTAAGGGAGGAGAGTCCCCAGGCTTCCTTTCAGATCTGCAGTTCTCAGTGTGTGGCTCGAGACCCCTTTGGGGTCAACTGACCCTTTCACAGGGGTCCCATCTCAGATATTCTGCAAATCAGATATTATATTATGGCAAGATTATAGTTATGACTTGGCAATGAAATGATTTTTTTTTAATTTTTTTTAACTTTATTTATTTATTTGCCTTGGTGTTTGCCTGGAACTGGAACTACAGACAGTTGTTAGCTGCCATGTGGGTGCTGGGAATCGAACCCGGGTCCTCTGGAAGAGCAGACGGTGGTGCTCTTAACCGCTGAGCCATCTCTCCAGCCCCCGGCAATGAAATGATTTTATGAATGAGGCTCACCACAACACAAGGAACTGTATTAGAATAGTGCTCCTCTAAAACAGTGCGTTGATTATTATTGTAACCTCAGTAGCAGATATGAGCGCTCTCTCCATTTGGAAGGACTGGTGCCACACTATTAGCAGGAAAACTTTACAAAAAGATTTATTTTTGTGTTGTATGTGTATGTGGATATAGACACCTGGGTATGTGCAGGTACCTGCAGAGGCAAAGAATATGAGGGATCCCCTGAAGCCGGAGTTACAGGTGGATAAACCTCCCAATATGGGTGCTGGGACCTGAACACCAGTCTTGTATAAAAGCACCAAGTGCTTAACGGTGAAGCCACCTCTTCAGCTCCTCTCCAAGAAAGTCTTAATTATTGTTTGAGTTCTTAGTTTATCAATGGATATTGATATCAATAGATATCAGTGAATGAAATAACTCCAAGAAAATGTGTACTAAGGGGCAAAAGAGTGATGTCTGATCCTGTCTGAAATAGGTTTATATTTGGGTAAAGAGTCAGTGCTAAGATTAGGGCAGAGCCTGTGAGTCTCCAACACAGGTGAACATGATGGTCTATGGTATCTGAGTGTGGATAGTAGCATTGTGTCCTGAGACATTTGCAATGTTTCCTAGAGTCTAAAATTTGGAACTTATTTCAAGTCTTAAATTCTGCTTGTGGGTCCTGGTGATTTAATAACCAGGCTACACACATCGATAGAGGTGTTTTTAGGAGGATTATTTTGCTCCCCAACTCATCTGAGATTCTCTCTAAGCTCCAACTCCAACGTGCTCTCTCTCTCTCTCTCTCTCTCTCTCTCTCTCTCTCTCTCTCTCTCTCTCTCTTTCTCTCTTTCTCTTCATGCATGTGAGTGCAGGTGTCCGTGTCATAGCTCATGTGTGGAGATTCTCTCCTTCAGATTTGTTTGAGGCAGGCTCTCGGGTGTTTCACTCTTTCATACACCAACCTAGCTGGCTCAGGAGACTCTGGGGGTTTTCTGGTCTTTACCTCCCATCTCACTAAAGAGAGCTGGGATTACAGATATACCCACTGCATTCAGCTTTAAGTAAGCTCCAGGGATCTGAACTCAAGTTCTTGTGCAAGTGTTTTAAGCACTGATCCTTCTGCCCTCTCCTCTGGGCTCTTAGTGGACTAGCATAGGTGTCTGGGTTATGCTTGCTGTTACTATGCCCTTGCTTGTGCACTTGGCATCACTGGCTATTCACTGTTATGTTCACCCGGGACCTGGCACCCAGACCAAAGGACCCTGCTTAGAAATGCCAACCTGGGAACTTTAAAGGTCATTTTAAAATTGAAATTGTCCAAGACTTCAGAGCCAAGCCACACATATGCTAATTGCATACAAATCATATGCAAATATATCTTCCATCTCTTTAGTTCTCTTCCTGCTTTGATGTGGCCCTGGGGAAGAGCCCTCCTACAGATCATTAATCTAAAAAGTTGATTTAACAGTTTCCACACTTGAACCTTTTGTTAACTAATTGCCTTCATTAGCTGGGATGATGCATAAATGCACTTTCCAGGATTTCTTTGTTCCCACAAAGAGTTTCTTATCTGGTAAGCAGTCTTAGTATACTCACACACACATGTACATGAATGAATGTGCGCAATTTGAAAAATGTCATAGAAATTAACTTAGAATAGAAAATATGGCTGTAGGAGTGAGTTTGGGGAGATGCCAGTCAAGAAACATACAATTGCAGATAGGAAAGGTTATCTTAAGAGCTCTACTGTACAGCCTGGTGACCACGGTAAATGGTGACAGGCTAGACAGTGGACAAGTACAAAGACAGAATAAATGTTCTCATGAAATGAAAGCTATGGGAGGTACCACGCTAATGCCCACTCAGGGGAAGGCATCTATCTCTCTTTCCAATAACTAACAGAAGAAACTGTGCCAAGGTTCATTTGGGGAACCAGAGAGTTTACTGAGCATAAGTGAGGGGTTACTTACAAGAATGTAGACACTTCTCTGTAGTGGGATTCAAGCATTATTAAGGGAGACCTAGAGGCAAAGCCTTGGGCTCTCAGGACCCTGAATAGGGTGTGGCCAGCCCCCACTGAGGACCTAGGGCATGCTATCCTTCCTTACTATTTTGCTCACACACACACACACACACACACACACACACACACACACTGGCAGTGTCACTACTTGAGACAGTCAATTCTCCAAAATTGCCTAAAAGTTCAATTTATATTAATAGGTGTTTATACAACCCCTTAATAAATATTAATCCTTTATATAATCAATTGCCAATAAATAATCTGTAATATCTCTCCCTGAAATAGACCATGTCTGGAAAGCCTTTTCCCAGCAGAGATAGATATAGATGGAGGGCCCTCCTCTCTCAGTTCCCCCCAGCGTATGTACTCTAGCTCCTCCCCGAGACCATAAGCCATTAAGGCAGAGTTTTACATCACAGGTGGCCAAGTATGGCTAGACACTCAGGTGAAGGTCTGCTGAGCTTCCCATTCCTCCGCAAGGACATGTAAAAGATCAACAAGCCCAGCTAGGAATATCTTCTTCAAGAGAGCATAGCTGAACACCCCCAAGATGGGAAGAACCTGGGTCAGAGAACAGTGACTCATAACATGAGGTGGTGGGTGTTAGTCAGCTAGGTGCAACATTTCTCAGTGTGCCTATACTTCAAGCCATCACCTTTCCCACAGCAAACATATAACAACCCTCGGTCGGTTAGGAAGAATGTAAACAGGAGATGCAGTTGTCACGGTTCTTACGTTCTAATTTTGTGGTCTGATAGAAATGGCCTCCTTCTGAGTGCCATTATAATGCTCCATGCCGTTGGGAAAGTACAACACACCCAATAAATGCTGCGCCAACAGAGATGGAGATCATTCAGATTTTCAGAACTCTGTCAGGTTCATTGTTACCCATAATTATCCCTCAGACCCCTGGCATAGAGGAGAGTCAATGACTTCATCTCTTACATCCAGCGCCAAGTACACCCAAAGTGCTCAATGAGTGTTTACAAGGAAGAGGGGGCCGCAGGCCTGTGAGGCAGATAGCTTCAGGGAACGGTGCCACAGCACCCCCAGTGTGAGTCACACCAACACAAATTCCCCCTTGGATAGAGTCCCTGGGAAACAGTAGAAAGAGCAACTGGGATTCAACCAGCTGATGCTTCCCTGCCTCTCTCTGGCTTCTTTATTTAATAAACTTTATTTATTATTTATTTATTTATTTATTTGCCTTGGTGTTTGCCTGGAACTGGAACTACAGACAGTTGTTAGCTGCCATGTGGGTGCTGGGAATCGAACCCGGGTCCTCTGGAAGAGCAGACGGTGCTCTTAACTGCTGAGCCATCTCTCCAGCCCCTCTGGCTTCTTTAAATCTTCAAAATCCCATAGAGCAGCTGCTGAGGGTGAATCCCAATCATGCTCTGCAGAGGGGTCCAAGATAAGAGTGCAGAGCCCACTCTCACCCGGATCACCTCAGCACCCAGCTTCCTTTTCACCTCTGAACTGGAAGGCATCTATCTACTTCTGGTCCCCTTCTTTCCTGCACTAAGACAAACATGGACAAAGGGTGGTTACTCTGTCATTAGCTGGACCACGGTCCTGACTGCTCTCTGTGACTGGCAGGAAGGAGGTTGGTATCTAGTACAGTTTCAATACTCCTGTGCTGACTTTATAGGAGATGAAGGGAAGGATGTCATGTAATCAAGATATTCCTGTTGCATCTGGAGAGACTATGTGCCAGCCTGGATGTTACTTCAGTGTATTTTATCATTCACAGACTTATCTAAAGTGGTACCTATCGTTAGTATTGAAGAGAATAGACATAAGGCAGATAGCAGTGGCCTTTTAATATGGCTCTGGTTTCTCAGAAACTACACTGACCCCTGACAGAGAGAACAGTCATGGAGTTAATGTGAACAAACACCTCCTGTTTGGGTTGGCATTTATAGCTGTTATTTAATGAATGCTGACATGGTGGTCACCATGGGCTGGATCCAACCATGTGTCTTCCCAAGATTAATTCTCTAAGCATCCCTGTGTGGCATAGACCACTCCTATTTTCAAGCTTCAGTGAATAATTGAACATAAAAGCCTGAAGTATTAATATTTGATTTAAGCAAAGTCAAACCCAAAGAAACGGATTGTGGAGCCTGAGCTTTGAAATGCCACACGTGGTGATGCCTTGGCCATATGTCTGCCTGAGAACTTTGCTATTTGTTAGTCAAATGCAAGAACGATCCCCAAAGATCTGACCCGGGAAGTAGTCTCCAGGAAATCAGGCTCTTTCAGAGTTAGGGAGAGAGCCTAAATCTAAGAGTTCATCTGAAAACAAACAGTTGGGTGTGATCTTCTGGCAGGAAGTGGCTGCTGAGTCTGGCCATCCTCCAGAAAGGGTGGCTGGGTTCTTTTCTGCCAAAGATACAGGCCAGTCTTGAAGATGATGTGCAGGGCAGACTATTCTCAGAGCCCAGACAAAGTTGTCCAGTAGAAAATAAACATGAGACGCCTAAGTTTTTAAAACTCTGGTGGGCAAAGATAAGGCGGGGAGCAGCAGACCTGGATCAAAGCAGCATGAAGCCTCCGCTCCAGCTTCCCAGGGAGCCACCTTGATAGCAGGGTTTCTGGGCACACTCAAGCCACAGGGCTCCCAGGCCATGTCCCACTGTGGGAATGTACAGGGCTGGTTCCAAACAGCCACATGCTTCTCTTTGATGGTGAGCATTTGGGGCCAGCACAGGAACACAAATTTTGAAGCTCCTGTGGACCTGGCCTGCTGCCATATGAACTCTATGTGTTAATAAATAAATTATAAATAAAAATAGATGTCTGCTGAGTGAAACCATCGCAGAGCTCATTTCATTCTACTATAGCTCATCTTTAGAGCTGACTTGTTCCAATTTGGCTTCATGGAAGAATTTGGGGAGACACACCTCTGGGCATGTCTGTCAAAGTATTTCCATAGAAGATTAGCTGAGGGAGCAAGATCCACGCTGAGTGAATGGCTGAGAGCCACACAGTACCAACAGGAAAAGAGAAAGCCAAATGCTGCTAGTGCCTCTGCCCGTCAGCTGTGCTGTGAGGCACTCTTCTTCACCACATGCTCTAACCACCATCATGTCGATTGACACACATGGGGCCAAGCAAACACAGACTGAATCCTCTGAAACTATAAACGGAGGAAATCCTCCTTCCTTTCTGTTGTTTCTGCCAAGAAATGGAAAGTAACTGGTGCACTTGATCACTGTACTAGGCATTTCATGTCAGCTTTGACACAAGCTAGAGCTGTCTGGCAAGAAGGAACCTTCGTGAGAAAACACCGGCTAGTGGGCAACTCTTTGGGGTGTTTCTTGATTGTTTGGGATAGGAGGGCCCAGCTCACTGTGGGTGGTGCCACCCCTTGGGCTAGTTATCTTGGGTGATATAAGAAAGCAGGCTGAGCAAGTCATGGAGAGCAAGCCAGAAAGCAGCATCCCTCCATGGCCTCTGCATCAGCTCCTGCCCCCAGGTGCCTTCCTTGACTTCCAGTTTCCCTTATGGTCCCTCCAACCCTGTTTTTTATTAGGTTATCACTAATAATAGATCATCCTACCAGGGATCCACCCTACTTCTGGATGACCTCATCTTGACTAGCTATATTTACAGTGATAACTATTGCCTGATCAAGTTATATTCTGAGATAGTAGGAGTTAGAATTTCAGCACATGAATTCTAAGTGGACAAAAATCAAAATGTAACTGGTCTTCTTACAGCAAAACCAATGGCATTAACCACAGCTGACCTTTACAAGTTTAGACAGGGTTAATGGGAAAGGCTTGTCCTATAATGCCCATGGCCTTTACCGGAAGGACTCACAAGTGACAAATGGCTGGAAGCCCCTGAAGGCCTGCTTCCACACCCTATGGCTGAGGTGGCATCTTCAAAGACACGCCTGTCAGATTAAGTGCCTACATGATCCTTCAAGCTGGGCTTCCTCTACACATGGCTGCCTCAGTGGTCTTGGAGTGAAGTCCTGAGAATGAGAAGGAAGATGTAGCATCTTTCATAGTGGCTTTGGAAGGTCCACAGCAGTATTTCCTCCACATTCTATAGATGAAGCCCTCCCAGCACCCAGATTAGGGGGAGGGGAGCAAGCCATGCCTATTGATGGATAGTGGGGAGGAAAAGTCACCCTGAAAGACTTGGGGGGCAGTGGATATAGTATAGAAGGGAAGTGGTTTGAGTTCAACTTGCACATTGTGGAATTTATGATAACTGCAGAGTGCCTCAGCTCCAAGGTCCCAGCAAGGGTGTAAACAAGTGATAGTGGGGTCTTCAGGACAGTGTGTGGGAGGGTCACCAGATCTTCACCCAATCTTCTGGTCGCCCCCTTCTCTATCTGCATGTGTCTTAGAGATGCTGGTGTAAGAGGATGAGAACTGCAGTGAGACCGCTGGTAAGTTCACATTTATGTGGGCTGGGACACTCTGGTGATGCAGGTGTTTTGAGTCATCCAAGCTCCCGTTGGTAACCCCACAAGCTTGTCATTTTACTAAGCTGAGCTTGGATGGGGTCATTTCTTAGCTTGTCATTGATGGGGTAAAAAGACCTTTCTTCATGTCTTTCTGGGAAAAGTCACACAACATGTAGGTCATGGTTGAATTATTTTGCCTGCAGTACACAACCTTCATGATGGATGGGTCTGGTTAGCTGTAGAGCAATTCTGGAGGCCATGATGTGATCCTGTCCCTTGGGGTAACTTTTCTTCTTATAGTTGTCTTCTGTTTAAAGTTATTTATTTACTCTTTCATAATAATATATATATATATAATGTACTTAGTCATATTCTTCCCATACTTTTCTTCTCTCTTATGACCCTCTTTTCTCACTGAAACCCCTTATGATTCTATTTTTGTTTGTGTGTGTATGGGGGGGTGTTTCTGGCTCATTGCCTTTAATTAAAGTTGCTTATATGATGATGGAGGTGGAGAAGTTTCTTGAACAAAGACAGCTTGCTTACCAGTGGCCACATCACTGAGGAAACTCCTTGTTAACTATCTACATCTTTTTAGGAAGGGGCGGGGTCTTATGAAACCATCCCTTATGGAGGTTATGGGATATTCATGCTCTTCTCCCCAACCCCATTTCTTCCCCTTCCCCCCTCTTCTGCTTTTCGTTTCCACACTGAACACACCAGGCATGCACTCCACCACTGAGCCCCTGTGCAGTATTGGCAAGAATTTTAGTCTGCAGAATCTATGCTTTGTCCTCAAATAACATCTTGTCAGGAGAAACTTTCTACCTCTTCTTCTCACACACCCTCATTGTGGATGCCCGTTTCATGTGTGTTCATAAGGAAGTTAGAATTAGTCATCGTGTTTATATAAAAATACATCCATTGGCTTTGGGGGGCTTGGTTTTGGATGTTGGACTGAATATAATGTGTTTCTTTGATGCTTAATAACGATCATTGAAGGATGAGAGTTTTGCCTCAAGGGACAGCTTTAGCTATAGTCTTAAACTTTAATACTTTGTAGTCTTAAGGTTTTATCTTTAGGATAATTTGTAACACCCTCCATGTAAAACACTCAAATGTGATAAAAATGGACCAGGTGCAGGACAGTAGACCCTCTCTACAGACCATTCTGGAGATTCCCAAGAGACACAAACAGCTGTGAGGTATGCCATCCTCAGACCCTTTGTGCAGGTGAACAGTTGCACAAATGTACCCTGCCCTGAGCACAGGATTGGATGGTAACAGTCTGGAAACCACATACTGTGGAAATGCATGGTTATTTACCACAGTGATATCCAAGTTCTGGGTGCCCTTTCAGAATACGAGGGAAGATCTGTGTGTGTCCAAGGAGAAAGTCCACACATCTATTGGGGAAGGAATTTTGGTGTTTAGTGGAGAAAGTTATTTCTGAATTCCTTCTCTGGAGTCCAATGTTTGGAGTTCCAAGCTGATGCTCTGCAGGACCTGAGTGAATGCCAGGCTCTGGTAAGCTTTATAAAGACTTGAAAGTGGAATATAATCATGCAGAAGCCATGTCTCCACATGCTTGTAATGACTCGGTAGATCTGAGGAAGGACAGAACCTGTCTACTGTCTTCTACCCAAAGAAAACAGTTGAGGTCTTCATGTGAAACCATTCAGCATTTTATTCCAGACAGAGAAGAAAGAGAAATTTTAGATTCTACACTATGGGCAAGGGCAAGCTTTGATGACCAATGATACTGGACCCTGTGTTCACTCACAATGAAGGTGGAAACTTCTGTATGGGAGGTGCATCAGTGGGGTCCCAGGTACAATCTTCACACTGGGGATGCAGGTGCGCTCTGTTCTCTCACTTAGCTCATGAGAGCTAAGAACCACTCTTCATATCCTGGATGTAGCAGAAGAGAGTGGTGTAGACTTGTCTTCAGATCACTTCTTGGTTCTTCTACCTTGTTTGGTGGCCAAGGAGCAGTCTGTCCCCAAATGTCCTATCCTGATGGTTTCCAGCCAAGTGAAATCTGCAGATGCCTTGGAAGCCTCATTTGGTATGTTCACAAGGAAGTTAGAATTACTCATCATATTTACATAAAAACATATCCATTAAAATCTTTGGAGCCATTTCTGTATCTTCTTAGATTGAATGTTAAATTGTCTGTGTTTCTTTTATGTCTCATACTTAGGATGTTTAAGGATTAAGAGTTTTGCCTCAAGGGACCACTTTGACTCCAATTTTTGGATTTCATTATTTCGTACTCTCCAGGTTTTATTTTCAAACTAATCTATAATGCTGGGTTTAAATTTGATTTTGACCCAAGAGTATTTATTAAAACTTTTATTCTGGAGAAACATATTTTAATGAAAAAAAATACAAAAAAAGGAAATAAAAAACACATTACAGAACCCATGCACACTCTCAGCAGTCAGATCTCAGTCT
The DNA here is from genome assembly GCA_004025045.1 of Sigmodon hispidus. Taxonomy (NCBI): domain Eukaryota; kingdom Metazoa; phylum Chordata; class Mammalia; order Rodentia; family Cricetidae; genus Sigmodon; species Sigmodon hispidus. Next base: position 4,126 of record PVIH01024605.1, on the reverse strand, counting down.
TAATAGTCAGTTCTGTTACCTACACATGTGACATCTGTGAGTGTTCTTCATGAAGGAAATAAAAAAAAAATACACATTGCCTTCTACAATGTCACCTGACACGTGAGACACTAAGGCAGCCTAGTCTGTTCCCACTTAGGAGAGATGGTTAAGGGCTGTGTGTTTGAATCATTTTCTTCACCATGTAGATGCTTCTTTTCCTAAAGTTCCTGTCAGTGTGTGTCTGCCTATGGTTGTGAGCCTCACCCTACAGGGGCCCTTCCCCCGTCTTCCACACAAACACGGACTCTTTGTTCCTCCACATCTTCCCTGACGCCCACCCTGCTAACCCTACACTCTTGCTGTGCTGCATCTTGTGTGAATTCTTTTTATGCCTCCTCTGTTTTGTTTCCCTGTCTGTTGTGTAGCCTTTCCTTTTGGTCAAGGACAGCCATACAGGCATTCCCTTGTGTTCTGGAAGGGTACCCAGAATCTGGACATCATTGTGGTAGGAAACCATGCATTTTTTTCTTCCACAGTGTGGGTTTTGCAGACTGTTATTGTCCAGTCCTGTGCTTGGGGCAGGGTGCATGTGTGTATTTGCCAATGAGAAAGTTACTCAAATCTGCATGAAGGCCTGAGGATGGTATAGCTCACAGCTGATTGTGTCTGTTGGGTATCTCCAGAATGGTCTGTGAAGAGGGTCTCCTGTCCTGCATCTGGTTCATTGTTATCACAAGTCATTAGGGGACATCTGCTCCCAGCAGCCTCTATCTCCAGTGTTTCCCACATGCCCAGGCCTCATGCCTCTTCCTCAGTGTGGCATTCTTACATTTCATGGTGTACATCTAGTAGATTTTGTGGGCATCCTAGTTGTCTGTTATAAGAACTGATATGACATGTACTTGTCTTAGTAACTTTCCTGTGGCCATGATCAGACTAAGTGGCAGAGTTGAGGAAAGAGAGATGTGTTTTGTGTCACTGTTTCAAAGGTTTCAGTCCACTGTAATGGAGAAGGTACTGCACTCTGGTAGTTCGTAGCAGTGAGGGCTGGCCCTATAATCTTCAAAGCCCAAGGGACACATTTCTACCAGCAAGGCCAGGCCTCTAGGAATCTACAGAAAAAAACACAACAACCAGACAACCAAAGCTGAGTGTAAGTATAGAGGTGTATGCCTTTAAGAAAGACAGAGGCACGGGGGCTCTGTGAGTCTGAGACAGCCAGGGCTACATAGTGAGAATAAAAACAAACAACAAACATATCACAAGATGGGAATAAAAACACTCAAAATATGAGCCTCCCAGGGCTGCTTCAGATTTGAGTTGTAATGATCCTTAAACATCATTTCCAATGTCATCAAACTGCATCGGTCCCATCAGACAGAGGCCTGGTGTCAAGGAATCACTAACTCCCAGTCAGTACCCAATAAAGGATAAGGTTACTGAGTTTACAGAGGTTAGGGAAGGGAGAAATGAGTGACGGGGACTGGAAGAGGGCCAAGTTTGTTTCTGAAGCACACGTGATATGAACGCAGAGCCTGTTCTAACTACGGACCAGCGTCCTGGAGGAAAGAGAAACCAATGGAACACTGAGAACATTTTGTTTTATGTGCATATATGCTAATATTTTTTCTTTAAGAGCTCTAACCAGAGCTCTAACCAGAATGCAAATTCTATCTGGACAGTTTTATTGATGTTTTGTTATAATTTTAGAAGCAGAGAACATATTATGCTTTTTATAAACCTTGTGGCTTGTAAAGCCGCTGGCAAGCTGGCCAACATCCAGGAGATTTTTACATTCTGGTGAAGATTCTTTTCTGTGCTGTCTCTCTGCCAAGGGCCCTCACCAACCATCCACCTCTCTCATGGGAACCTCATGGAGCCATGCATGTCCCTTCTGCAATCTTGGACTGCCACATTACATTTGGTGTTGTTTGTCTACAAGGTGGTTTCCTGGTCTTTACAATGCTGATCAGGGACAGCATGGGAAGCCAGTCTTACCACACAGCTGTTCCTACCTAGACCACGTAGGTTTCCTCCCAAGCTAACTTTGCTTATCATTTTCCTTTCAGGAAACATTTCCTGGAGTAAACCTTGCATTTGTGCTAATGGGGTAAAGAACTTGGCTTCTCCCTGTGAGTGGCTAGTGATGGAGGCTCAGTCTAGCTGTAAGCCTACTGGCTCTCAGGCTGTGAGCAACACAAAACACAAGTAAGCCTGCTGTCTGCCTAAGACACCCAGTGACTTGCCACAAGTGATACACTGTAAATTATAGTATTTTTGCTTTCACAAAATTTTTCTTTAAAAGTAAATTGTCTTATACTCCAACACAGAGAAATGTGAGCCAATAGCTTCTTGTGCCAACCTGACGATTTCTGAGTAAGTCATAGCTGGAGAGTGGGAAACAGTCTGAGCACTCCCCTAATTAACATGTTAGACGGCAATTAATTAACTTTCCAGCAGCACAGGGGCATAGATGACATTGTTCATTACAGAGGAGACCATATCTCTCTGCTTAGATGAAATGCTAATTCGGGGTTCATGAGACCTGAGAAGGCTGTAACAAGCTAATAACATTTTAGCAGGGAATCTCCTAATGTCATGGTTACTGATACCGATAGGAGAAGATTCTCTGATACTTGTAACAGACATCTGTGCCATGCTAGTTCCTTGTCCTGCGAATACTCCGAGGTGACTGTGAGATTTCTCTGTCTCATAGTTCAGTGAGGATAATGGTTTGTGTGTGAGTGTGTATGCATGCATACTTGCACATGTGTTTGTGAGTGTGCCCTTGTGCATGTGTGTGTTAATTGTGTCAGATCTAGCTCAGCCCTGCATTCAGTAGATCTGGTTTACTGGTGCTGATAAAGCAGATAAGTGAGTTTTCTACTTTTTCTGTGATGGATGCCTCTCACAGGTTTTTCGTGTTTTCTAGAGGAAAGAACAGAAGTCTGGCTTTAGTGGAAAGAAACACATTATAAGAACTTGGTGAGAGGTGAAGGGTGTGAGAGGAAGGGTGTGGGGAGTTGTGGCAACCACACAAGTCTTGCTATAGCTGGGGAAGAGTGAGAAGCCAGGCAAACATGACGTAGTGTGCAATGCAGCTTAAGGCTAAGAAGCAGTCACCTGTCTGTCTGGAGCTCGGTCCCAGGAGCCGGGGTAATTTAAAAGGGGAGTCGCCCAGCTGGACTTTTCTGCTGTGTCCACTCCCACTCTGGCGACAATTCCAGGATCAGAGAGCCTGCAGGTGAAAAGGTGTCCATGGTTTGGCAGTCTCCTCAAAGTTCATTCCAATTTGTCCACAAATCAGAGAGACCCTCTGGGGACCAGAAACCAGAAATGGAGACACCTTGAAGCCCACATTCACCTCGACTCACACAGGGACCACATTTCCCTGCCCCACAGTGTTATATTCACCCTCCCACCCAAATGTGTTTTTCCTGTTCCCAGTGAATGGGAAGAAGACATTGGTGCTTCCGGCCCCTGGGAGGGGGCTGTGCTGTGTAGTTGCTGGTACAAAGTAAACACAAAGTGACATCAAATCTGACAGAGACCTCCTGACAAATGTGTGCATAACCCATAAATTACACTCATCTGGGACCATCCTGACATAGATGGGCACATGCCAAAAACTATAGACTCATCTAATCTATGCACAGTTATACTCAGAATAACAGCAAATTGGGTTGAGAAGCATTTAAAATACAATTCTCCATAACTGGGCATGTTCAATTCAAGAATGGGGAAAAAAGTCTTGAAATGAGCAGATGTGTGTGTGTGTGTGTGTGTGTGTGTGTGTGTGTGTGTGTGTGTGATGTGGTGTGGTACATGAGTATGTGGCAAATGTGTGTGTGGTGTGTGTGTTTGTGTGGTGTGTGTGTATAAGTGCATGTGTGTGTCTATGGTGTGTGTGTGCTTGTTTGTGTGGTATGTATGTGGGGGGGATGCATGTGTGTTTGTGGTGCCTGTGTGGGGGTGCATTTGTATGTTTGTGTAGGGATGAGGTTGCATGTGTAGAGTGTGTGAGGGGTTGCATGTGTGTGGGGTGAGAGTTTGTGGGTGCATTCCTATGTGTGGTGTGTGTGTGTATGTGGTGTGGGGATGGTGTGTGGTGTGTGTATGTGTGTGGTGTGTGTGATGTGTGTGG
>PVIH01024604.1:0-22413 GCA_004025045.1 Sigmodon hispidus | reverse complement strand
TCCTGGCCCTTTAGCACAGGGTAATGATGAGATTGATCGGTTATTGATAGGGAATGTGGTAGAAGCCTCATAATTTCACAAGAAGCATCATGTCAATAGCAAGGGATTAAGGAAGAGTTTTCCCATCACTTGGCATCAAGCCAAGGAAATTTTGCGCAAGTGTGACAAGTGTTCCCTTTACAATCAACCATCCTTGCCCACTGGGAGTAATCCTAAGGGTACTAGGAGCAATGAGATTTGGCAGATGGACGTGTTTCACTTCCCAGAATTTGGTAAGATGAAATATGTTCATCACACAGTTGACACTTACTCAGGAATGCAGTGGACTACCGCCCTGAGTTCTGAAAATGCTAATGCAGTACTCACTCATCTTCTGGAATCCATGGCCATATTGGGAATTCCTGATCAAATTAAGACTGACAATGCTCCAGCATATGTTCCCCAGAAAATGAAGCAGATTTTTGGATATTATTAGATAAAACACGTTATTGGGATACCACACAACCCCACTGGACAAGCAGTTGTGGAAAGATCCCATCGCACCATGAAAGAGATGCTTCATAAACAGAAAGGTGGTATGAAAAAACCTAGGGAGAGATTACATAGCGCCTTGTTGACATTAAACTTTCTTAATGCTGATGAGAAAGGGACTTCAGCTGCAGAGAAACACTGGGTAATAGAAAGAACTTCTGAGTTGAAACCACCTGTTTATTTTAAGGATGTAGTAACTTCAGAATGGAAGCCAAGGCATGTGCTTCGTTGGGGTAGGGGTTTTGCTTTTGTTTCCACAGGAAAAGAGAAAATATGGGTACCAACGTGATTGATTAAGAACCAGATTGAAAAGGAGAACCCTCCTGAGGAGGAGTAATGGCTCGTGAGTCGATAAAACAATTGGATATGTGGTAAGGAACATTCACTTAATTAAGGTGGGGCAAGGTCTTAATTTTGTTTTTACAGAAGAATGGATACAACCCTCTTCATAAAGCTAAAAAGATGCTGAATACTCAGACTTTTGAAACATTAAAAGGACTACAGGGTACTACAAGGACACCTGACACTGACAGGCACTAAGGGTAATTTCTCTATTCTCACAACTGTACATCTATATCTAATGATTTATATATATATATATATATATATATATATATATATATATATATATATATATGGGGTCCTGGATTGGTAACAAAACAGGCTGGCTTTGGAGGTGGAGCAAGTAGCTTTCTCCCTCTCTAAACCCAAGCATATTGGTAAATAAAACTTTAAAAACTCTGTCTCACGTCAGAAAAGCCACCTGAAGTGGGACAGAAAATAGATGAAATATATAGGGACCAATCTTATCTCACTTTTATTTTAAATTTTAAATCTTATTCCTTTCTGCATTTTTTACTCTCTTACTTTAGAAATCTTTTCTGTACATAATACTTTCTGGTGGTTCAATATCTTCAGTTGATAATATCCATTGGATCCTTCACTATTAAAAACAATTTCTCCTCCTACCAGCACTCTACAAGGCATCCAGAAGGAAGATGGGGCCCCCTCCGAAAAAAAAAAAAAAAAAAAAAACAAAGAAAAAACACATTGAGACAGAGTAAGAAGGATCTTGATGTATTGTCACTCAGTGATCACTTTTGAGATATAGACCAATAGGACAGACATAAGATAGTTTCTTATTATATCTTTAGCAAATATTTCAGATGTACTCACTCAGTATGATGAGAATGGTTATAGACATTTGTGGAATGGTTATATATATATATATATATATATATATATATATATATATATATATGTTTACAGTCACTTCATTAGGATTTAACCATTGTTTAGTTTACAGGACCCCACAGAGATACCGTTGCCCTCAGGCCAGCATGAAGCAACTCAATGAAAGAACTACATCCCTTTCCCGATAAGTTGGTCATCCAAGGGAGGGTTATGGTCAATTATCATTTTGGTACAATGGTTATAAGTTAATCTTGGGTAGAGGATAGAATGATATTAAAAGAGAGAGAGAGAGAGAGAGAGAGAGAGAGAGAGTAAGAAAAGAGAATAGATAGGAGATCATTATACTTGCAAACAACTATTAACCAAAGGATGAATGAAAAATGAATTGACATGGTACAAATGTTTGTATGTTGATACAAATGGGAAATCAATCTATATGTTTGATTTAGATAATATGTATATTGATACAAATTTGAACATGGTACGAATGTTTGTATATTGACACAAATGGGAAATTAATCTATATGTCTGATTGGGATAATATATATTGATGCAAATTTGAATGTATAATTGCTCTATTTTGCATGTGTCTTTCTCTGTCTAAAATATTTTGCACATTGATGTGTATTAAGTGCATTGTCATTTCCATAATGCAATTTCTAACTCTAATTATTTATGATAGTCATAACATTTGTTGTACTATACACACAAGTTGTTTTATATAAATCTGTTTAGATATATTTTTATATATAATGATATATAGTTAGGATATTGTTGTCATTTGATAAAAAATGTGTATTTTGGTCAATTTTCCTAAGATTGTTATCCTTGAAATTATTTGGAGGAGCTGTACACTCATTTTGGAATGCCTATTTTTACAATATTAGCGTTACTTTCTTGGTTGATTGGGATTGCAGATTATGGTTACTCAGATTTATCACCTAAAAGTCAGAATACTCGGGTTTTTTGGAAACATGTTAGGATACACCCAATAGATAGGTGTCTTCAACCATTTCATAGACCAAGAGAATATGGCATTCAAGATTTTGTTATCTCAAATTTGGCATTGAGAGACATGACAACTCCTGGTGTCACCGTTCCTTTCTCAAGGTGGTGTTGAACATCACAGACATCTTGCAAAGGGATTGTCTTGTTTGGTGAATAATGGCCTGAGGGGCAAAAAGACTGCACTTGCCCCTACTGCTGTCAGTGTGCTCACTGTCCAAAATGGACCTGCAGGATGAGGGATAGAGACTGCCAAAGCCTGCCTAGCTGGGATAAGACAGTCCTACCAAAAAATACCCTGCTTCTATGGAAACTTGTCAGATATCCTAGGCCAGTAACCACAAGGATGGATGATCCCGTTATACAGAGAAGTGGTGGATGACTGTCCAGGTAGTTAACTGACATTGTCTTCTCCTAAATTCTGGAAGTTACTTCATGCTTCCAACTTTAGGTATATATTTTCCTTCTCAGGTCTTGACGGTGTTGAAGATTAGATAGTTGAGGTTGTTATTACTTCACTTTTCAGCAAAGACACTCAAGTGTTAGAACTCTATTTTTTAAGATAAACAGCCTTAAAGCAATCCCTGTGCATTTTCTTGTATTAACATTTTAGATATTAAATTGTACTTTGTAGTTGTTGTTTGTTAGCAGTAGTTTGACCTCACTTATGTTAGTACCTTTCTTCTTCCCAGACACTGTCTTATGATGATCCCTATAGTATGTAGTTTTATACCTAGTTTAGAACCTTCCTATTTAGACAAAATGGGGAGATGTAGCGGGAATTCAGGAACTGGAGATGAGCAGGGCATGGTTAACTGGAAAGGATTCCGGAAGTAGACCTTCAAGGGAGAGGACCAGGACAGGAAGCCATCATTTTCTCTCGAGAGTTCCCGACCAGGTGAACAGTTCGGCCCAGCTGCGCGGGAGTACAGATGTACGGTGTAGGAATGAGGAATCTTCCTTAGAAAGGCTCCGGTGCGCTGCAACCTTATCCTGTCACTTTCTCTTAAAACCAGCTCTGTTTTGTAAGTGATTTTCACAAAATAAACCCCATTTAAAACATATCTCACAGCGGGTTTTTACCACGATAGGAAGTTCTGTCTCTGGAGTTTTGGGATTACAAATGTAGGTCACCACTCCCAGCTTTCCCTGTGCTGGTATTAAAGGTGTGTGCTACTGAATCCCACCTGTTTGTCCTTATACTTAAGGATCAAGAAATTCCTGAGCTGTTTGACTGTATGTTAATCTCTTGAATATTCTATGTTTTATTAAATATGTAACATATCACCACATATTCCCTTTGTGTCAAAAATAAAAAAGAAAGTTATAACTAACATTAAAAACTCATATACAATAAGTACAATAATCATATACAATAATGTCCAAACAACAATTACATAAGAGATGTCCCCTCTGTTGTAGATTTCTAAATGTCTAAGATGTTTTAATTTCTTAAAGATGAGTATTTCCTTTCTGTAAAAACAAAACAAAAACCTGTCCCAACACTTTGCTTTTCCTTACAACTTAAGGAATTGTAGTATGAATGGGTGAGCCATCAATTTGTAATTTCATGAAGTTTCTCTGGTTCAAATTGAGTCTTTATTAATTTTGATGGTACCCATAATTTTTTTTTTACATGTGGAAACAAAAGCAAAACCCTTACCCAAACCTAACTTTGGGGAGGTTTCCTTTCTTACTTTTATAAGTTTTGATATGTAGTTTCTCTGGGTTTTTCTCACTTCTGTGGTTTATATATATATAAAACAGGTATTATTTTGTTTCATCACTCTGGAAAAGGGTTTTTCTGTGACAACAGAAAAAACCTGAACTGGAATTCATATGAGTGCTTTGGAGGCTTTCAGAGTCTGCCTTGTGGTGTTTTCTGAAGGCAAAAAGTTATCTTGTCAGTTCTTTTTTGGCTGACATTCATTAGTCCAGTGTCTAGCTTTTCCATACCTCCTGCATACTTCAGGATGGAAAGGTGTTCTCTTGAGATTATTTATAAAAAGGCATTGTTTCTGAGAATACCTTGATTACAATTTCTTTGTTGATGACCTTCCCTTCTACAATTATAGCATTTAACATTCTGCCTTTTTCTTATACCTCTAGAAATGTTCACTCCTACCAAATTAACATCACCTTCATAAGAATCTGCATTAATTGTTTCATGAGTCCAATCCTCTAAGGGTGCTGAACTTGCTTTTAATGGCCTTATTATTTTTTTACATGGTATATTAGCATTCTCAAATGTTAGGGGTTTGATTCTTATTTGCCTTGCTTGAGAATCCAATACTATCCTATTTACTGCTGTAGATAGTCTCTGCAAAAGTCTGTAAATGTTTTCTTTGGACTTTGAATTATTTTTGTGAAAAATTTGGTTTTTTTCTTAGTTCTTCTATCAAATCCCAAGAATTTAGTGCTGTCATGCAGCATAAAATCAAGAGTGTGTGAATTGCATAAGTATTGCCTTGCAATATCACAGTAAACTCCTTCCCCAAGAAGTTGGTCTTGGGAAACTTCTAAGCCCCTGGCTCGGTGTCTTTGCTCTATTGTTTTCGCCTTCTTCTTTAACCATGTTTTCCACTGTAAATGTGACCATGCTTCCAAAATAACAGTAACCATAACTAACCAGGCCTTTGGTGGTGATACAGTTACAACATGACCATGAATCTAGCATTTGTTTTGTATCTTTAACCTTTTTAGTTCTAGCATTAGTACCCAAGCCAATTACCTTCTGTAATATTTTCTATATTTTTCTTTATTATGAATGAAGTCATATTTTGTATCCATGTATATTCCTGTTCAAGCAGTACTCACTCATTAGTGGACTTTAAACAAAAAGCAAAGCATGTCCAGCTGTAAACCACAACCACTGAACAGCTTGGGACCTGAAACGCCTTTGGATTGGCAACTTGGAGCACATTCTCTCCAGAGGAATGCCTGACCCAGTCTTGATGTTGGAGTGAGGAAAGCAGATCTGCCTGGAGTAGATGCTGAACTAAGTCACCTTGGTACCTTGGGACCTTCTGCCCTTGCTGGGTATGAGATAAAATGATGAGGCAAAGAATAAGTGACTGGAAGGAATTGGAGAGGGAAGGGAATCTGAACAAGGGGTACATCTATAAAAATATGACTTTATTAATCGTAAAAGAAAAGAACTTAAAAATAAATATAAAATCTAAATCTTCTAATGCCAGGTTAGGCTCAGCTACAGATAAAGAAAGAGCACAGTACGTCACAGCTAATGCCCACTGATGCACTATGGCCACCACAATTTTCTGCTAAGCAACCTTCAGTAGTCAACATGTAAAACAAAGAATAACTAGGCTATAATTCACAATCCCAGAAACAACAAGTAACATAGAATGCTAAGAGAGACATTCATGGATACATTATATTCTAATATGTCTATACTTGAAATGAATACATGAATGTAGCCCAAATATTCATTTGTATATATTCTAAACACATGTATTCCTTTGTATACTAGGAATGTATGCCTAGATTTTTTTCTGCCAGTTTGGTCTTATACATTAATCTCATCTTGTGCCATATTTTATTTAAATAAAATTTCAATCCCTAAAAACTGAACACCTACCTTATGGACTTGAGATAGTTTTAAAAATATAAATATCTCTTCACATTTATGGCTGAAGCTTCTCTGGAAACTTTTGCAGTAACACCAAAAGTATGTGATGAAGATTTGGAGACATAATTGACTAGGTTCTTAGAATACTGAGATGTAGACATGTAACAGAGACTTGAACAATTCCACACATTCCTGAAAAAAAAGCATCTACCCTTGAGCTATCTCATACAATGGTGAGAACCTGCCTATTTAGCTGGTGGTAAAACTGGTTGGGCAGTATAAAACTCTTTAAAATTTTGTTCAAACAAAGTATAACAGAGCTGCTATCTATAGTGACTAATATCCAAGAATGTCACTTTTGACTGAGAACTTTCACATGTTAATGATATTCTATCACCCTCAATATCTTTACTGACATAAGTCAATTTCTAAAAAGTATTTGTAGTGAGAGCATTCTCCTCTAAAATAAAAAGAAGCCTCAATATATGGTGATTCCCTGGAAATTCCTTCATCTTGAGGTAGTACTGTGATTTTTTTCTTCCTTCTTTATTTTGTATTTATCAAAAAAAAAAACACAGTAAAAAGAATTTAAAATGTAGAAGAGTTAACAATAACTATACAGAGGATTAGAATCATAAGCATGACTTATCAAGGGTGGAAATACAAATAAGATTGCTACACATATATTTTCTTTGTGTTCATCTTTCCCGCTGAATTTTTTTTCCATCCCTGTATATCCTTATTCAAGGTCTCTTCCCCCTCCCAACACATCTGGTCATTTTTCTTCTCTGCAACTCCCCATCCCCTCACTGGGCAGGGAGCAGACAGTCCTATGGTCCCACTGACCCAATAATGCTTAGATCAGTCTCCACTTCTGGCCAAATCCAGTTCTTCCCCCCCTCCCTCAAGAGTGAGTCAGGTGTTCCTATAGTTGGACTGGGGTTTTAACGGTCAGTCCAGGGTGTTTCTGATCCCAAGCTGTGGTTTTTTTATAAAAATGTTTATGTTTCTTTTTATATTTACTGGTATTTGAAAATTAATATCAAACTTTATATAAAGAAGCAAAACATTCAAAATAGATTAAAAAACATACAGTAATAAAATTTCTCTTTTCTCTAAAATACATTAAACATCAAAAATAAAATCTAAGGCTTCTCAAGCCAGGTTAGGCTCAGCTACAAATAAAGAAAGCACAGTAGGTCACAGCTAATGCCTACAGATGCACTATGGCCACCACAATTTTCTGCTAAGCAACCCTTCTACAATCAAACCAGAAGTTTTGTTTTGTGTTTTGTGTGTGTGTGTGTGTGTGTGTGTTTTAAATCACTTCACCCATCATCTTTCAGTGACTTACATTTTGTAGAAATAGTTGAAAGACACCAAGATTGCAGGCCCATTTTTCTTTTCAGAAAAAACTCTGTTTTACAACAAGTCTTTGATGTGACTCACAGGATGACACATATAAGAGAGAAAGAGAAAAGAAAAGTAATGCTGTCTGGGGTAGAAATCTTCTCATGCTCTGTAGACTTATCAGAATCTGTTATCTTGGTCAATGCATGTGGGCAGAAGAAGTTGCAGAAAGGCTGAATCTCAAATAAAAAGGAGAGAGAAATTCAATCCTAAATTATCAACTGATCTATTTGTCTTTTCCTTTTGGAAAGAGGTTGACTCAATTTTTTAAGTGGAAGAAAATTCTGCTGACCTCTTTGTTTTCTAAACTCATATATTGTTTGTCTTCAGTAATTGGTCAGAAGACCATTTTCTCTCACAGTTGGAATTTTTTATATGCAGCATTTTTAATTCCCATGTCTAGAAAAATTAGCAGATAGTAAATAAATGATAATTCAAGTGTTTTTAACACACATTAAAAAGTCTGATTATTTTTCTTATTCTCCATCAGGATCCTATATCATTCCCACAAGACTGAGAGCTCAGTCAACACACCAGCCCTTCCTCTGCACCCTTACCAATACAGAATCCATAAATTTCCATCCACTATCCAACCAGTATCTTATATTTCTGTTCCCTCTTTATTCATGGCTCCTCATATCACACTCATGGGCTATCAAGGGTCCTCCTCTTGTTTCACTAATCCAGGAATAAATAACTAATCTACAACTTAATCTCCAGAATATCTCCCCTAACAGATTTCCTAAAACCCTGCATCTGTCCTGCCTATTTTCTCAGGTCAGGTCTGTTACGAGTATACATAGTAATGTTCACAGCATTCCAGTATCATTCAGTATTTTCCAGTCATGAGAAAATACAAATTGTAAACATATATGTTTATTGAGTCCCTGCCTACATCTCCAAACACACTATAAGTCCATCATCTATTAACTTTCACCTCTTCTATTAGTTCACCTATATTTCAAATGACTCTGCCCTGGCTGTTACCAGGCAGATGCCCCTAGACAAACACAAAGCATGCTAATCTTTACTTTTCCCTGGCACTTTCAAAATCACCATCAACTATATGAGTTATTCTGTGTATCTACTCCCAGAGAGAGAGAGGCAGAGAAAGAAAGAGAGAGAGAGAGAGCTGCCATATTGGTTTTATTATAACAATAGTAAAGTGTAGCACTCTAGCCCTGATCAAGATGGTTTCAGTGCAGAATTCTACCAGATATTCAAAGAAGAATTACTACCACTACTCCTCAAACTATTTCACACAGTAGAAAGTGAAGGAATATTGGCAAATTCCTTTTATGAGGCCACAATTACACTAAACCCCAAGCCACTCAAGGACACAACAAAGAAGGAGAATTACAGACCAATTTTCCTCATGAATATTGATGCTAAAATTCTCAACAAAATTTTAGCAAGCCATACACAACAACATTTGAAAAATATCATCCACCATGACCAAGTAGGCTTCATCCAAGAAATGCAGGGCTGGTTTGACATAAGAAAAATTGTAAATGTTATCCATTATATAAACAAACTAAAGGAACAAAACCACATGGTCATATCCTTAGATGCTGAAAAAGCCTTTGACAAAATCCAACACTCCTTTATGATTAAAGCCCTGGAGAGATCAGGAATACAGGGAAAATACCTAAATATAATAAAGGCGATTTACAAGAAGCCGACAGCCAGTATCAAACTTAATGGAGAAAAACTCAAGGCAATCCCACTAAAGTCAGGAACTAGACAAGGATGTCCTCTCTCCCCTTATCTATTCAATATAGTTCTCAAAGTTTAGCTAAAACAATAAGGGAATGAAAAGAGATTAAGGGGATACAAATTGAAAAAGAAGTGAAGCTATCTCTATATGCAGATGATATGACTGTATACATAAGTCACCCACAAAATTCTTCCAAGTAACTGGAAGAACTGATAAATACCTTCAGCAATGTAGCAGGATACAAGATTAACTCAAAGAAATCAGTAGCCCTTCTATACACTAAAGATAGAGGAGCAGAAAAAGAACTAAGGGGAATATTACCCTTCATAATAGCAGCAAATAGTATTAAATACCTTGGAGTAACTATAACCAAAGAAGTAACAGACCTATTTGACAAAAGTTTTAAATTGCTGAAGAAAGAAATTGAAGAGGATATCAGAAAATGGAAAGCCCTCCCATGTTCCTGGATAGGTAGGATCATCATAGTAAAAATGGTAATTCTACCAAAGGTAATCTACAGATTCAATGTACTGCCCATCAAAATTCCAACACAATATTTTTTAAAACTTGAAAGAGCAATACTCAATTTTATTTGGAATAACAGGAAAGCCAGGATTGCCAAAACAATATTACTCAGCAAAAGAACCTTAGGAGGTATCACCATCCCTGACTTCAAGTTATAGTATAGAGCTACAGTAATAAAAACAGCCTGGTATTGCCATAAAAACAGACTTGTGGATCAATGGAATAGAACTGAGGATCCAGACATTAACCCAAAAATCTATGAACACCTGATATTTGACAAAGAGGACCAAATTATTCAATGGAAAAAAGATAGCATATTTAACAAATGGTGTTGGCATAGTTGGATGGAAGTGTGTAGAAAAATGAAAATAGATCCGAGCCTGTCACCCTGCACAAAACTCAAATCCAAGTGGATCAAAGACCTCAACATAAACCCAGCCACTTTGAAATTGATAGAAAAGAAAGTGGGAAATACACTTCTATGAATTGGCACAGGTGACCACTTCCTAAATATAATACCAGTGGCATAGACACTAAGACCAACAATCAATAAGTGGGATCTCCTGAAGCTAAGAAACTTCTGTAAAGCCAAGGATACTGTCAATAGGACAAAATGACAGCCTACAGAATGGGAAAAGATTTTCACCAACCCTATAAGTGATAGAGGACTGATCTCTAAGATATATAAAGAACTCAATAATCTAGAGTCCAAATCCTTGAATAACCAAATCCAAATATGGTGTTTAGATCAACAAAGGGAATTTTCAGAAGAATTATGAATGGCTGAAAGATACCTGAAAAAGTACTTATCATCTTTAGCCATCAGAGAAATACAAATCAAAACAACTTTGAGATACCATCTGACACCTGTTAAATTGGCTAAGATAAAAGACACAGAGGACAGTCTTTGCTGGAGAGGATGCAGAGCAAGGGGAACACTCCTCCATTTTTGGTGGGAGTGTAAGCTTGTTCACACAGTCTGGAATGAAGTATGGTGGTTTCTCAGATTACTGAGAATCAATCTCCCCAGGGACCCAGCAATAGGACTTCTGAGTGTATACCCTAAAGACTCATAGTGGCACGCTAATGGCATTAGCTCAGCTATGTTCATAGCTGCGTTATTTGTAATAGCAAGAACCTGGAAACAACCTAGATGTCCCTCAACTAAAGAATGGATTAACAAACTGTGGTACATCTGCACAATGGAGTACTACTCAGCAGTAAGAGAAAAATGATATCCTAAAATTTGCAGGCAAATGGAAGGATTTGGAGAATATCCTCCTGATTGAGGTATCACAAACCCAGAAAGAGAAGCAGGGGATGTACTCACTCATTAGTAGACTCTAAACAAACAAACAAACCAAACTGAAAAAGCAATGCATGCCCAAACTCCAAACCACAACCACTGAACAGCTTAGGATCAGAAACATCCTGGACTGACTCTTTGGATCCCACTCCTCCTAGAGGAACACATGACTCACTCTTGAGGGATGGGGGAGCAAACAGGATCTGCCAGGAATGGAGGCTGAACTAAGCAATATTGAGGCAGTGGAACCATGAGACTGCCTGCTGCCTGCCCAGGGAGGGGATAGGGAATTCTGGAGAAGAAAGAATGACCTGATGTAGTGGGAGGGGGAAGGGACCTTGAATAAGGATATACAAGGTTAGAAAGTGTGACTTCTTTGTTCATAATAATAATTTTTAAAAAAGCATACCATCCTTTCTAGTTTTTGTTTGCTTGTTTTGGAATTTTTTGTTTGTTTGTTGTTTCTTTAGTTGGCTAAATTATATTTGAGGATGGTTAGTTTTGTTTTGTTTCTTTTTTCCATTTTCTTCTTTATTTGGCAACCTCAGACTATTTTGAGGCAGGGTCTCACTGTGTAACCCTGGCTAACCTGAAATTCACCATGAAAACCAGAATGATCTTGAGCTCACAAAGATCTGCCTGCTTCTGCCTTTTTACTAAAGCTGTGTGTGTGTGTGTGTGTGTGTGTGTGTATGTGTGTGTGTGTGTACAGCCCTTAACCTGGCTCCCCCATCTGTGGTGGGAATTCTTTTGTGTGTGTTGTAAATAAAGAACTGTTTTGGTCTATGTATAGCACCGTAGAAGTGGGTAGAGAATCAGAGGCAGCCAAGTAGGAAAAGAAGGGTGGAGTTAAGCCAGTCTCCATCTGTCCCCCAGAAAAGCAGCATATAAAAATTTAGGTGAGCCATGGGCTGTGGGCCATGTGGTAAAAAAATTAAATAAAAATAGGTTAAATTAAAATAAAAGAGCTAGCTAATAATGTGCTTAAGACATGGGCCAAACAATATAAAAGATATAAGCATATGATTCATTTCTTTGGGGGACAAAAGCCATTGCACAAACTAAATTCCAACCACTGCTGTGTGCACTAAGTTACAAACTCTGGTGCCAAACGGGCCAATAAAATCTTAATGCAACAGATGGTCCCCAATGGGGGGCCGAACACCCACATAAAGCCTAAAAAATTTTAAAAAGCTTTAAAAACATTCTAGATCATTAAAATAAAGCCAAAAGCATCTTTCTGAATTGCATATTTAAATTAATTTATAGTACAGAGACAGCGTGGTGTCTAGGCAAAAATTTAAAAATAGCGCGTCCACAACACACAGCTTAAACTCATACGTTTTACGACAAGATTGACACAAATATAATTGATTTAAAGTTTCTGCTTATACTAAACAAAAAAAAAATTAAAAAAGTTTTTCTAATAACAACATTTTCTGAGTCTGCTCTGGCTGCCGACATTGGGCTCCCCCACCATATTAAAAAGCTGCCAAGAGGGCTGGAGTCAACAATTAAAATAATACTGACATTTTAAAACTCTTTAAATTAAAAAATAAATAAAAATTCTCAATAAAACAAATTTAAACTCAAAACCTCTAAACAAGATACAATATATATAAAATACACATAAACTTCAAAAAAATAAAAAACCCTTTAAAAAATAAAAAATAAAAATAAAAAAGCCACATAAAGATGACAAATAAACAAAAATTATATATTAAAGTTATCAAATTTACTTTTAATTTTTTAATGAGCTAATTACAAAAAATCAATTAATTACTAACACTTTTAAGTTAAACCAATACTTATATTTTAAAATGTCTTAACTTTAAAATCTGTTTATAAAAATATATTACTTAAAAAAAAGTTTCTGCTTTTGTCTCCACAAAAGATCAAAACCTATAAATTAGTTCTAAACAAATGTAGTTCCATTTGCCAAAGCCACTTAAATTCTCTAATGACAAAATCAACTTCCAAAATAGCCAATTAAAATAATCCAGCTTCAAAATCCCATAAAATCAATGTCCTTTAACAACAAAAAGCAATAAAAAAACTTCATCCAATTTCCCAAAAATATTACTTATTAATTTTTATTTTTATTATAAATAGTTAATAGTCATAGTCAATCTTTAAAAAAAAGAGGATATGATGTAAAATAATTAAAAAATAGATTTTAATTCATTGATATAAACTTAAAGTCAATTTTGTTATACTATATATTTTTTTCTACTCTTGATTAAAATATAATGCTAATATAACTCAAAACATACAAAATATGACATTTAAATTATTTTAAAAACTTAAACTTTTCTTGACAGTGAGACAAGTCTGCTCCTGGCAACACCAATATATTTCAAAAAAGTAATTGAAATTAAAAAAACTTCATATAAAAATTACTTTGTAGCAACAATAAGCCACTAGACAAAAAACTGTTCTGATATTGACTGCTTGACAATATGCTATATAAATTAGACATGCAAGTTCCATAAAAAAGTGACCTCTAAAATTTAGCAAAACAAGCCAAAATGATCCTTCAGTTTGCTGCTTTACAAAAAACATTGCCAGACATTCTTCAAGACACACACACACACACACACAAATGACTAATAGACTGTGTCAAATTTCCTGCATCACTAAAAATTATGACAAAGACTTTGGGCCATAAAGGCTAAAAATAAATGCCATGCCCCAACGTTATAAAATAACTTTGAGTGTCTGTCCAAGCAGACACAGGTCATTTCTGTCATTTTCTAGACTTTAAAAGTTGCTTACACTTCCTGTTTATTTACATAATAATATATCCTTCTGTGGTCTTTGATGTGGTTAAAAGTTTAATAATTATAAATATGATTCATTTTAGTTTAAAAGATATATTAAATATAAAAATTTAGACTTACAATAATAGATAAATAATAAAATATTCTCTTTAATTTTATAAATAAAAATAAACTTAGTATTATAATTCCTGATTAAAAGCTGTTCTATTATAATTTTGCTATATAAAAATTAAAACCTTTCTTTTTAATTAAACAAAAATGAGGAGATGTGGCGGGAATGTTCTCTGTGTGTTGTAAATAAAGAAGTGTTTTGGTCTATGCACAGCACCGTAGAAGTGGGTAGATAATCAGAGGCAGCCAAGTAGGAAAAAAAGGGTGGACTTATGCCAGTCTCCATCTGTCCCCCAAAAAAGCAGCATATAAAAATTCAAGTGTGCCACTGGCTGTGGGCCACGTGGTAAAAAAAAAATTAAATAAAAGTAGGTTAAATTAAAATAAAAGAGCTAGCTAATAATGTGCTTAAGATATGGGCCAAACAATATAAAAGATATAAGCGTATGATTAATTTGTTTGGGGGACAAAAGCCGCCACGCGAACCAAGTTCCAACTGCTGCTGCATGCACCAAGTTACAAACTCTGGTGTCAAACAGGCCAAAAAAATTTAATACAACACTCATCACAAAGTATTTCTTCTTTTTTGGGGGATTTTCCTGTAGGCAAACCACCCACTAAATTTGATTAGAGTTTCTTTCCAGAGCATGAGTAAAAGGTTATTCAGCAGAAAAACGGCAATGTATAGAAATCTGTCCCCCTCTGAAGACAGTGACAGTCTCCCCAGAGTGTGTTAATATTGAAAATAAATGGTAGTTGGGTGTTCTGTCCCACTGGGGGCAGCTGTAACAGCCCCCACCAGCCTTGGGGAACAGTGAGGAAAAGGGATGGAAAAGCCCAAGAGTAAGAATGGAAACAAAAAATGTTTCTGGTCAGGACACAGCCACTGTACTCATGAAGTCACTGCAGTTGTGCTTACCTGCCCAAGATCTGCATGAGATTGGGCCCGTCATATTTCTTCATGAATGAAGGAGGGCCCAGGAGTCTCCACTTCCAGAAGGACAATTAGCTTGCATTTTTATAGTATACACACAGTTAGACCTTTTAGTGTGTTTGAACAGAGAGCAAATATTTAGTGCTCAAGTCAATTTTTGAATGATTAATAATTGTTCTTTGATAATTTCACATATCTATAATGTATTTTGATCATATTCAACTCCTGTTCTCATCTCTTATATTCTCTTCTCCTCAGCAAGTTTAGCTTCTCCTTTGTCTTTTGCTAAATTCTTTTACCTAGGATCCCTTTCACTTAAAAAAATGTGATATTCTAAACCTAGTAACATTAAACATGGCTTCTGAGCTGCAGGAACTGGAATTATAGTATTATGTCCTATCCCAGTTTTACTCACTAAATTGCTATGTAACTTGTCTTGTATTTCCACATTTTCAGTTTACCACAATGTACACAATGGTTAATTTCTGTCATAACATCTATCCAAAATATAAATAATATTAAATATGTGATTGTCATGAACGTCTACAGTCACACCCCATGGTTGAATGTGAAAATCTCATTGCAAATTTTAGAGCTGATTTTATTTTTGACTTAATATATGAGTATAATTAAAAAATAAATAAATTATGATAAAAAACTTCATCACTATTCCTGTTACTGAGGAAAATCTAATCGACAATTTTTTTGTACATTTATGAGACTCTTCTGTCTGCATTTTCTGTGGTGATTTTTTTCTTACTTTAAAACAGTTTACAGGAAATATCATTTTTCTTCATTTTGAGAAACTAAAAATTTAACAGTTGTACATTAAAATATGATGATATTTCCATTCTATTTACCCTTCAGGTAATCCCATATCTTCTTCAATAAAGCCTTTCAAAACTTCTTGACATTTTTTTTTCAACTTTTGTTTTTTATTATTATTATTATTATTATTATTATTATTATTATCTTGAACAAAGAAATCACACTTTCTGACCTTGTATATCCTTATTCAAGGTCCCTTCCCCCTCCCAGCACATCAGGTCATTCTTTCTTCTCCACAAATCCCCATCATCTCCCTGGGCAGGCAGCAGGCAGGTTCCACGGTTCCACTGCCCCAATATTGCTTAGTTCAGTCTCCACTCCTGGCAGATCCAGTTTTCTCTCTCCTCCCTCATGAGTGAGTCAGGTGTTCCTCTAGGGGGAGTGGGATCCAAGGAGTCAGTTCAGGGTGTTTCTGATCCCAAGCTCTTCAGTGGTTGTGGTTTGCCGCTTGGGCATGCTTGGCTTTTTTCTTGTTTGTTTGTTTAGAGTCCACTAATGAGTGAGTACATCCCGTGCTTGTCTTTCTGAGTTTGTGATACCTTGATCAGGAGGATATTCTTCAAATCCATCCATTTGCCTGCAAATTTTAGGATATCATTTTTTCTTACTGCTGAGTAGTACTCCATTGTGCAGATGTACCACAGTTTGTTAATCCATTCTTCAGTTGAGGGACATCTAGGTTGTTTCCAGGATCTTGCTATTACAAAAAATACTGCTATGAACATAGTTGAGCTAATGCCTTTGGAGTGTGACTGTGCATCTCTAGGGTATACACCTAGAAGTGGTATTGCTGGGTCCTTGGGGAGATTGATTCTCAATTTTCTGAGAACCCGACATACTGCATTCCAAAGTGGCTGAACAAGCTTACACTCCCACCAACAATGGAGGAGTGTTCCCCTTGTTCTGCATCCTCTCCAGCATAGGCTGCCCTCTGTGTCTTTTATCTTAGCCAATCTAACAGGTGTCAGGTGAGAAACCAAGTTCTTGACATTTTAACACTAGTTAATGCTGTCCATATGTACTTGTGTGTGTGGCCAAATTGTGAAATATAATAAACCTACCATTGATAAGAACCTTAAAGAAGGATTCTGTTCCTCAAGTAAATATATACAACAACTCTTCAATAAAAGGAAAGAATTAGATATTATCTACACTAAGGTTTTGTTCTTAGGTACAGCATACACAGAAGACAACAATCGCTTATGCAATGATGACAGCATTGTCTTTTAAATATGTAAAATTCAAAAAAAATCTTAAGTATTCATGTTACACACAACAGTATCTGCTAATCTCTTCAGGCAGTTGTGACCTTGTCCAGGATCCATAAGAGCTAGAAACCATGTCCAGAACAAACAGTAGGTATGACTGAGCTCCTATAGCAAAGCACATCTGTGTGTGGTGTTTTTAATTTCAGATATGTACTAATGAGATATGACAGTGTTCTGTGAGATATGACAAGCACAATGTGTTCTGAGCACATGAACAATACACTAAACGGAGTGTATTAAATTCTTAAAAGGATAAGGGTGTACACATGACTTCAATAATGTGACAATATTCTGTATCTGTCATCAGTGTCTTCCATGTCATTTTTTATTTCTTTATTTACTTTTGAATAAAATCACATTGTTTATCCAGGTATGCTCTTGTTCAAACTCCTGTTCACCTACTTCTCAGTCTCTCTCTCTTCTTTCTATCTCCTTATTTTCTCCCCAGCAAGTGCAGGAGGTCCCTAGAACTCCAGGTGGCTTAGTTCAGCATCCAATCCAAGCAAGTCCAAATTCCTCATCCTAATATCAAGACTTGTTTAGATGTTCCACTTGAGGGAATGGGCTCCAGGAGCTGAACAAAGTTGCTTCAGACCCAAGCTGTTCAGTGGTTGTGATTTGCAGCTTGGGTATGCTTTGCTTTTTGTTTAAAATACACTAATAAGTGAGTATATCTCCTGCTTATCTGTCTGGGTTTGCGGTACTTTGCTCAGGTCAATATTCTCCAAATCCATCCATTTTCCTGCAATTTTAGGATATCATTTTTTTCTTACTGCTGAGTAGTACTCCATTGTATAGATGTACCAAAGTTTGTTAATCCATTCCTCAGTTGAGGGGCATCTAGGTTGCTTCCAGGTTCATGCTATTAAGAGTAATGCTGCTATGAACATAGTTGAGCTAATGCTTTTGGGGTGCAAATGTGCATATTTAGGTTATAAGTCCAGTAGTGGTATTGCTGGGTCCTTGGGGAGAATGATTCCAAGTTTTCTGGGAAAAAGTCATACTGCATTCCATGTCTTATATTTTTTCTGAGCACTTCCATCTCTCTGCGTCTAACTTCAGAGCTTGATATATTATGGTGACATGCAAATAACATTTCTCTGTGTCCATGAAAAGCAGCCCTGCTCTGACACTGCATCTCTGACAGACAACTTCAGAACTGAATTTACAAGTCCTCCCAATCATTGATCTACAATGAACACAAGAGCACTTACCATGGATTTGAGGCTCAGTTTGTTTTTTTCTTGCTATTATTTTAAAAGATGATTTTTAGAATGAAGATATTGTGTGTTGTGTGGTCATGAGAAAGGGAAAATTTGGCTTCTGTGAAAGTTCTTTAACCAACTTTTTTGTGTTTTCAGGTGTCCAGTGTGAGGCGAAGCTAGTAGAGTCCGGGGGAGGCTTAGTGCAGCCTGGAAAGTCCTCGAAACTCCTCTGCACAGCCTCTGGATTCACCTTCAGTGACTATGGTATGCACTGGGTCCGACAGGCTCCAGGAAAGGGCCTGGAGTGGGTTGCACGAATTACTGAATTTGGTACATACACCAACTATGCCGATGCTGTGAAGGATCGATTCACCATCTCCAGAGACAATGTCAAGAGCACGCTGTACCTGCAAATGAGCAATCTAAAGCCTGAGGACAAAACCATGTGTTATTGTACTAGAAACACAGTGATAAAAAGTTACTGTGAGCTCAGACACAAACTTCACAATAGATCACTTAATACCAGCAGGGGGCGCAGAGAGGACACAGACATCAGCTCCACGCAAAAAGAGCCTGTTAGGAGAGGCATAAAGGGATATATATATATGCACATGTATATGTATATACACATCTCTGTGTTGCCTACTTTTCCATATCACAGTCAGGGATTCTCTTTAAAAATATAGTGTTTAGTGATGCCTAAGGTGTCCAAATGTTTACTCAAATTTCTGTTTTTTATTGTAATGTTTATATAATATTGCAATTTTCTTCCTGCCTTTCTTTTTCTTTATATCTGTTTTTTTAATTTTTGTTCAGACACTTTTTTTAATTAACCTACACCATATTTTTGAGAAAAAAAATCTACCATTGGTTCTGCTTATCACTAACTGGTTAGATGGGTTGGCCAGTTTTCTGCACTTATAATTCTGTCTCCACATCTAAATTTAGGACTACTTATTGTCTGCCACACCCATATTTTTGTAATTATGAAGAACTAGGAGAATGCATTCCCTTCAAACTTTTTTGTGTGACTAGAACTTAAACCAAAGAGCTATCTCCTCAATCTTCTTATGAATAGCAAATCATAATATATAACATACTCTTATATGAACAAATGTAAAATATCTAAAAGGAAAGAAGTCATTTTAGATTAGAATTCAGATCAGATCATAAAAAATACAGAATAATGGAAAATTATGAAGTCCTAAAATTACAGCAAAATGTCCATATTTACATTTGTGAGAGCATTGTGTAGCATTTAAGTTAGTACCTAAAAGGAAACAAGCCATAGTCAGAGACATTAGAACCCTGATTCCCTTTACTGTTACTTCATCCTCTGAAAATATGTGAACATCAGACAAAGGTGTAGAACTGGTAATAAAATGTATGTAATCCCCTATCATTGAGACAGTGAGGATAGTGTAGTGAGTGATATCACACTGATCTTCAGTTAGCTACAGACAGCTATTAATCCACTCAACAGATAACATGCCTTTTCTTTTCTTCTTTAATATTTATTTGTTATGTTTTTACTTATATAATTTTCCTAAACTTAATGGGCCTAATGATTTTTTTAAATTATCACTCATTTTCTTTTCTCTAGAGTCTTAATTATAGTTTATTTATACCACCTTCCCAATAAACATGAAGGTCTCTGTAGCAAAAATCCAAAATGGTTTTATTTCTTTATCTTGTTTATTTTCAAATTTGAATCCTACATACACCTAGGAAAACTCCTAATTTCTACCTGAAATGTTGGAATTCTTTGGAGAGTGTTATTATGAAATAAAAAGTTAGATTATTCAAAACCAGGGAATGTTATTTTTTTCCAGTGGAAGTATGATGACACATGAGAAGTAATAAAGGCATATTCAGATTGTCTTAAAATTATCTCATCAGTGATGATGTCATAACTGAGCCTAAATGCTCAGAAAAACTGTGAGCTATGGGGAAAATGCAGGAAAATAACTGGGTATTTATAATCTCAATAACTAGGCAGTACATCTAAAAGTTTAAGACAGGAGCCAAGGCTGTTTCTTTTAACCAGTTTTATCTACTCTTTCCTTCCATTACAATATCAGCTAAATTTAATTGTGTGATATACATGTTCCTGACTAACAGGGAGCTGAAAATTTTTAAACTCATGCCCACAAAGCTTCATCACCCCAACAAGAATAGTGAATGACTCCATAACTGGAAATATGGTTCAACCAGGCTAATAAATCTGACTGACCATTGTTCTGATTCCCTATTATTTTCATGTACCTTGGTTAGCTCTTTTGAAAATCTTTGTTAATGGATGTGTTTTGAGTTCAAGGAGAAAAGTTCTTGTACTTTCTGAATGATCACAAGTTAGATCCTTAGACAGAAGAGATTGAGAGAGCTGAGAGTGTTGGATGAAATATTACTATTTTGAAATAATTGTAAAAAGGAGTCAAATATTACTAAATGTCAGTGTTTCCAAGACCTGCCCAATAATGAGGCTCAGTTGTCCATAAGGCCAACTTTTCATCATAGTCCCCAAACCCTTGTCTTGACCCTGTCTCCTGTGAGACAAATTGTTGGTAAAAGGAGTCTAACTATGTATGTTTTTCACAAATGTTTACATTAATGATGCTTCCAAGTGATCATGGCATTCTCCTCAGAATCACTTTTTACATTGTTCTATTTGTAGAAATAAGAATCGTCAATAAAATTCTATGTCACAAAAGGCTAAACAAACTTGTACTTGACCTAAATGAATAGTCCAAGAATTTGTGGTGCTGGTTTAAGATATACGTGTGATAATCATATTGTGTAGTTTTTCTTGCTCTTTTGTGTCTTCTCTACCTCTAAGAATATACATCCAAGGACAGATGCCTGGAGGTGTTGAAGGTGCTTCCTGATATGGCCACATCTTCCTCCAAATATCATGTCCTCTTTTTATAACACAACAACTTCAATTAGAACTGCCCATTTTCCTGGAGATGTGAAGTCATGCAATAGACGAAGGAAAGCAACCAATAGCAATATTCCCTAATAAAGTGACATTTCAGCCTGCAGCATCCATCTTTGAATGCAAAGAGTCCATGATTGTTCAGTGCTAAGAATAAACTGTGTAGGTACTTACTTATGTACAGAAAATAAAATCACATACCCCAATCTATACCCATCAATATCCTTTCTACAAAGGCTCAAGGAAAATTATTGAAGAATGATTTGAAAGAGCATAAGTATAAGAGAATGTGGAGGAGTACAATGAAATGGTGGCCTCTTATCCTTCCATGATTCTTATACACATGATATCACAATAGCTATGATTCCCTGTAAAAAACAAAAGTCAGTGAGATACATGGTCCACCATGTGAATAGAAGGGGCTGCATATGCCTTACCCATCTGAGAGCCTCAGGTTTTTTTACTGAAATAATCATGCCTTAAAATGAAAAAAAAATCAATGTTATTTTAAAAATTAGAACACAGAAATTGATAAAATATATAGAACAATATTAATGATGCTAAGAGGAAATCTATGACCAGTTGTTTCACTAAGGATAATATATTTAAAATATCTTTTATATGCAAATTCAAAAATTAGTACTGCTCTTAGCATTGGTAAGAGAATCCTCTTTCTAAAGTATGTGACATTAAAGCAGGGATCCATGACTGCCTTAATACTCAGAATAAATAACTACTTTATAATCATTCCCAAACATCTATATTATGTACATATGTGCATTACACATACAATATGCACCTGCCGAAACTCCCACAAAATGTAGCAGGGGACACCAGAGTAGATGGAGGTTGCGGTAGAGTGTAGTTCTGTCTTATACATACAAGGTACTCATTACAATCATGCACATTTTACATCACCAACTCTCTCTCCACATCCAGAACAATAAACGAGGACAGTGATGGACAAAAAGATGTGGGAGCAAGAGAGAGGAGGAGGAAGAGGGAAAATGATGAAGCAGAAAGTTTGTTAGGGATCAGGGAGGAGGCGAGAAAGGGAGAGTTAGAAGGAGCGTGA
>PVIH01024603.1:0-22415 GCA_004025045.1 Sigmodon hispidus | reverse complement strand
TCTGCAAATAGAGATAGCTTCACTTCTTCTTTTCCAATTTGTATGCCCTTAATCTCTTTTCGTTCCCTTATTGCTTTAGCTAAAACTTCGAGAACTATATTGAATAGATAAGGGGAGAGAGGACATCCTTGTCTAGTTCCTGACTTTAGTGGGATTTCTTTGAGTTTTTCTCCATTAAGTTTGATACTGGCTGTCGGCTACTTGTAAGTAGCCTTAATTATATTTAGGTATTCTCCCTTTATTCCTGATCTCTCCAGGGCTTTAATCATAAAGGAGTGATGGATTTTGTCAAAGGCTTTTTCCTCATCTAAGGATATGATCATGTATGTGGCCTTTTCCTTTAGTTTGTTAATATGATGGATAACATTTACAGTTTTTCGTATGTTGAACCAGCCCTGCATTTCTGGGATGAATCCTACTTGGTCATGGTGGATGATATTTTTTATGCATTGTTGTATACGGTTTGCCAAAATTGTGTTGAGAATTTCGCATCAATATTCATGAGGGAAATTGGTCTGTAATTCTCCTTCTTTGTTGTGTCTTTGAGTGGCTTGTGTATTAGGGTGATTGTGGCCTCATAACTAAGAAGCATTCTTATTTCATTAAAAGTTTATGGAGAATATAGTGATTTAAAATATAGACATACAAAACAAACAACCAAATATACAAAATCCAATCTTCTGGTTTGACTGTGGAAGTGTTTCTTAGTAAGAATTTTTGGTGACCATAGTGTATCTGTGGGTATTAGCTGTGACCTAGTGTACTTTTCTCATCTATACCTGAGCTTAATGTATCTTGAGGTGCCTTAGATTTTATTTTTTATTTTCCATGTGTTTTAGAGAAAAGAGATACAGAGAACAGTTATTTTCATTATTTAATACAGCCACATACCTAAAAACACTGGATTTTTGACAAAGAAGCTAAAAATACACAATAGATGAAAGACATTATTTTCAACAAATGGTGTTGGCATAACTCGATGATAGTGTGTAGAAAAATGGAAATAGATCGAAACTTATCACCTTGCACAAACCTCAAATCCAAGTGGATCAAAGACATCAACATAAATCCAGCTACACTGAGCTTGATAGAAAGGAAAGTTAGAAATACCCTCTAACACATTGGCACATTTGACCACTTCCTAAATATAACACCAGAAGCACAGACAATAAGAAGAACAATCAATAAGTGGGACCTTCTGAAACTGATAAGCCTCTGCAAGGCCAAGGACACAGTTAATAAGACAAAATGACAGCCTACAGAATGGGAAAAGATTTTTAGCCACCCTACAATTGATACAAGATTTGTCTCTAAAATATATAGAGAACTCAAGAAATTAAAGCCCAAAACACTAAATAAGCCAATTAAAAAATGAGGTTCAGAACTATAAAGGGAATTTTCAGGCAAAGAATTACAAATGACTGAAAGGCACTTGAAAAAATGCTCAACATCATTAGACAGAAGAGAAATGAAAATCAAAATAACCGAGATACCACCTTACACCTGTCAGAATGGCCGAGATTAAAGATAGATGGATAGCCTATGCTGCAGAGGAGGCATAGCAAGGGGAACACTCTTCCATTGTTGCTGGGAGTGTAGGCTTGCTCAGCCACTCTGAAATGCAGTATGGTGGTTTATTAGAAAGCTGAAAACCAATCTCCCCAAGGCTCCAGCAATACCACATTTAGGCATATATCCTAAAGATTCGCATTCACATCCCCAAATCATTAGCTTACCTATGTTCATAGTGGCATTATTTCTAATAGCAAGACCCTAGATGTCCCTCAAATGAAAAATGTATTAACAAACTGTGGTACATCTACACAATGGAGTATTATTCAGCAGTAAGAAAAAATAGTATTCTAAAATTTGCAGGCAAATGGATGTATATGGAGAATATCCTCTTTCCTGGGGTATCACAATTCCAGAAAGAGAAGCAGGGAATGTACTCACTGGTAGTGGACTTCAAACAAACAAACCAAAAGGATGTCATTGTATACATGAGCTCAAGGTGAGAACATAGCTAAATGACACAGTATCTCTTTTCTGCATTAATGGCCTCTGGCAGGGGTGTGGTTGAAGAAAGACTTGTTTTCTTTAAGTGTCTGTCCACAGGGAGTTTAATTATGCTCCATTTATTAAATGAGCAGCATGATTGGGCATTTTTGTAAGTGGGGAGATTAGAATATGAAGCTGATAAGACTGATAACTGAGTTTGATTGGGTGCATAATGCATAATCGCCAAATAAATATATATAAAAAAGTATAATCAAGACATAATTGAGTATAAAATAATGAATAGAACAGTTTAAGTATATGTGATTACATTCTAAAATGTAGCTCTTGCTTAGCCAATCCATATGGATAATAATAAAGAATAGAAAAAGTTTGTACTCAATTGTTTAGTTTGATAAAAGCATCATTGATAAACTTTAAATTCATTAATACAGATTAAAACCAAACCAACTACAAATATTGTTAAATTTGAAGCTGTGTTTATGATGTTTCTTCTTTAAGATAACCTCAAAGCTTTATCTTTTCTAAGAATTTTCAATACAAATATGTCTTTTATATAGTAATGGATGTTGATAAGTAAAAAGATAAAAAAGAATACTATAAAATAACTCAAAAACCACTTTCAAAGTAACACACTCTCTCCAACAAGGTCATACCTTTTAATAGGACCACTTCTTACAGACCAAGCATTTATTTTTAAAAAATATTTTATTATTTTTTTAAAATTGTTTCCATAACCACCACTGCTCCCCTCCCTCTCCCACTTCTAGCCCTCTGCTAGCCTTTCCACACCCTGAACACCCATCCATTTTTCAGAGAGGACAATGAATCCCAAAATGAATCAATTCAGTCTGACATATGCAATTGATATTTCAGGGAAGAGCCAAGCTTTCAACTATTAAATCTATGGAGGTCATTCCTATTCAATTCATCACAGTCTTTTACCCCATCATTAAATACCAAACTTTGAAAGTTTCATCTCAAAGATTGTGTTTATTATTTAATCTTGCCCTAGGTAATTTTTCTCATGCTAATAGATTAAGAGTAGCTCATTTATACTTCTAGAACGTATTTGATACTTTATATTAAGCCAAAGATATTTGAATTACAGTTTGAATTTTAGAAAAAATTACCAAACTCAGCATAAGCAAAATAAAACCTTGAAAATAGACATTTCACTTTGCTTCTACTCTAGTGTTTGTAATCTATGAGAATGACAGTGATATCACTGTGTTAAATAAATTCTGCCTGCTATACTTACATCCAAACCATTTGTGACTACTTTGCTACCAAATTTTGTGTTTTATCATGTCTTCCCTGTTCTTAACTTCTTTTGACTAAATCTTATTGCTGCAATCTAGCATAGTCTTCATATTCTCTCATCCTATTATTATAGACTGCAATGCTGTCATTGTCTTTTTTTCAATTCTGTGAACAGCATCTAGTTGGTATTTAAGAATCAACAGTTTGACAATATTATTTCTGCTGAATAACCTGTAATATTTTATATTTTGGTTTAAGTTCCTAATACTGCTTGAAATGGAGTAATATAATTTTTCCTTTTCCTTTTACATGCTGTTTCTTTAGCCAAAAATATATATCATTCTTTTTTGTTTAATGGTTACTCACTATATTTTGTTGAAAGTTATTTTAGGTTAATAATCTTTCTTAATCATCTCATGTAGACATCATGATATTATAAATTTTTAATGTACTGTGTGTTTCACTATTATAACACTTGACAAATAAAATTTTATATCCATTATCTAATTATTTTGATACTGATTTTATTTATCACAAGACTGAAGACTCTATAATATAATGAATCAGGCAATTATATTGGTTTTATATCTCTATCACAAGCTTCTGGCAAAGCAATGTACATGTTAAATTTTTATTTTCTGAATGCATATCGTCTACTAAAAATTAGTTTTTCATTCAACAGAATTATGTGAGCTCTTAATCTTCAGCCTAGACTAATATAAAGCGATATTAATCTACTGTTCAGCACTTCTAAATTCATACAAATATGAATTTTGACTCTCCCTAGAGAAAACTCCCTTAGTATGTAAAATGAAGAATCTATAGTTATTTCATCTTTCTGAAACCTCCTTACATTTTGTTTTATGATATTATAATACATGTAAATACCATTTTACTGACTGTATTAATTTTCACTTACAGAGTCTAAAACTGATTTCTATAGCATCTTCTAGTAATTAAAGAGAAAGGTACCTAGAGGGAGAATTAGAAGTTTGCAGATATTAGGTTTTATCTGTGTTTTTTCATCTTGTACTCTTGTATTCTAGTTTAAATAAGCAATAATTTGTGGTGATATAATTTATATTTAATAAAATCTGCTTGGAATATCAGAGAATAGATCCACCCATACTTGATCCAGGAGGGTCAGAGAGTGTTAACTCATGCCTTTAATTCTAACAGAGAAAGAGTAGTGATTTATGCCTTTAGTCCCGTAACTTCAGAGAAATCTTTCTGTGTTTCTGTGTGTTCAAGGCTTAACCGCAAAACAGTAGTAGCTCACACTTTTAATTCTAACTCTAGGATTATGATGCAAATTTGAAACCAGAAGTGAAACAACTGGAAGAAGAAGCTATTTAAGGCAGGCAAAACACAGACATTCTGGTATTCTATAAAAGTGAAAAGCCAGGCATAAGTGGTACCTATTATTAGTCCTAGCTTTTGGTAGGCAGGGGCAGAAGGAACTCTGTTAAGTTCCAGGAAAACCTTGCTTGGTCTACAAAGCAATTTCCAGGACAACCAGAAATGTTACACAGACAACCCTATCTCAATAAAAAAAAAAGCCAAACAAACAAAAAAAGGCTAGAGAGATTGTTCTATCCTCTGATATTCCAGGACGATTTTACTAAATATAAAACATATCAACACAATGAGTAATTAAAACATTTGTGATCTTTTAAGAGACATATCTGTTTTAGTATGTTGATGAGAATATTTGCCATAGTGTAATGGAGAATTAGTTAATAATTATTCATTTAACTGTTACTATGGTTGATAGACAGTTGTGGTTTTTTTCCCATTCAATGTGTACACTTTGATGGTTTCATGACTTCATAAGCTTTCAACTTTTAATTCTTCTTACACTATAACTTTGGAGAAATGTTTATAGATTTAACATATGCTCCATTCATGGAATAAAAATTTAATGAACAATCATTAAAAATGATAGAAGAATGATTTTATTGAATAAAATACATGACACAAATTTTCAACAGCATTTATTTATAGAACACGTGACTCATATTATCTAATAGTTAGAGGACCAAAGGGGCATCCTTTCTTGGTTACATCTTTTTTTTTTATCTTGTGCCCTTTCCAGATGAGCAGAGAAACATAAAATATGATGAATGTGATAGACATAAAGGAATGCATTATTCAGTTTTAAAAAGCAGAGAGCCTCTAATAATTCCTATGTATTAGAATGACTAGCTATATTATAAATAATGTGGTCTTCTTTAACTATCATATCTAATTATATCAGTTTATGAAAAATTAAAATACAAGGAAATAATAAGCATGTAATTTAGTCATGAGATATGCATGCATTACAAACATGTTTTGTTTTTTAGCCACGTGTCACTATAATGTCATTGTGAAAAGTCTGTTAGAAAGGACTAAAAATAATATTCTAAGAGATAAATATAATATAATTTATTTAAACTACCCACATATATTCACTCAAAATTTAAAATAATTTTACATATACTAAGAGATTATTCGTGATTAAATATTTACCTATGAAATCGTATTATCTAAAAAAAATCTACTTTGAAATCATACCCACATCCTTTCTCTATATACTTTTTCATAATAAAAAAGTGGACTCTAAGCAAACAATCAAACAAACAAGAAAAAGCAAAGCATGCTCAAGCTGCAAACTACAACCACTGAACAGTTTGGGATCAGAAACACCTTGGACTAACTCTTTGGATCCCAGTCCCCCTAGAGGAACACCTGATGCAGTCTTGAGGTTGGGGAGAGAAAACTGGATCTGCCAGGAGTGGAGGCTGAACTAAGCAATATTGGGACAGTGGGAGCTTGGGACCGCCTGCCACCTGCCCAGGGTGGGGATGGGGAGTTGTGGAGCATAAAGAATGACCTGATGTGCTGGGAGGGGGTAGGGACCTTGAATAAGGATATACAAGGATAGAGAGTGTGACTTCTTTGTTAATAATAATAATAATAAATAAATAAACAAAATACATTTTATTTTGACTATATGAATCGGCAGATTTAGATACTTATAATATAAACTAAGCCTATTGGGATGTTCTTTTGTGTATCACAATAATATTTAATATTGTTATTAAAGCTAGTTTCTTGAAGTGTTACAATACCTACAAGTGGCAGCTAACTTTCAATTTGATTTCTCAAGTATATTCTCTGCATTTTGTCTGTGGACAGTGAATGTGTGCAGGATAAAAAAAACATAGATTTTTAACAAAACATGCCTCCATGCATTTATTTATTTATAATTAATATATGCATATATATTAATTGTAATTCAATATGAATATGTCATACTTCTAAAACTATGTAATATATAATAATTTGGATGCTGATAATATATTTCATAGTTTTTTAAGTGTGATCTACCACTGTAGGCCAGCATGGTTTGGAACTTACTCTGTAGTGCAGGTTGCCCTCAATCCTGTAGTGAGAATCATACTTCATTCTTTTGAGTTATAGAATGAGAGACCTGAGCTTCCATTTCTATTTGTTCTTAACATTACTTTGCTAAGCTATATTCATGGAAGGAGTAAAGCCCTCAATCAGAGTGGGAGGTTTTAGTTATTAAATTGATCCATCGTCCTGTAGAATACATTGTGCTATATATTGGAAAAGATATTAGTTACTTAGTTTTTCTTGTAAAATACAACTTCAAACATTTATATGTATTAGAAAATGAGTGAAAAACAATTTTCGGAAATAGAACCAGATGAAGAAGGTCTAGTATATAGTCAGGGATTAGAGAGATACTTTTAGTTACAGTTTTTTAAACATTAAAATATGCTACAGGAGTCCCTTATCAATGGTGGAATATTGATCGGTTTAATCTTTACATATCTTGTTTGCATTGACAACCACTGTGAATATACTTGTAAAATACTTTTGTCTTGTACTGCAAATACTTTCAGTTTCATGAGATAAAGAATAGCCTCTTTTTTTCTACAAGATTAAAAATATTAGATATTATGTTTAGTTCTTTGGACTACTTGGAGTTGAATTTTGTACAAAGAGAGGTAAGAATCTTGTTTCTTTTTGATGAACATGTAGCTACTCAATAGGAAACTATCCAGGAAGGAGCAATGAGAGATTGGTTTTCAAAGGATAACAGGTATTCAGAGATGTATAAGAAAAAAGAGAAATAATGGAATGGAAAGGGTTAAATGGAATGGAAGCTGAGAGGGCAGCATAGAGTAGGGAATGTTTAAAATCTAATAAACACTAAAGATCTTCTACAAAAGTCATCTGAAAATCTATTACTGTAAAGCTTTCTAAGCTATGAATATATATATATGTATATATATATACATATATATATATAATTCACCCTCAATGGGGTAGCTATACCCCTACTAGATAGCATATGATAACCAATGAATTTCCAGTTCCAAATATAGGTTATGTCTTTTGACACTATTGGAAAGTGGGAACCCCTTAGATTATCAAAAATTATAAGATATTGACAATGCTATTGGTTACCTCCTTAAATTTAAAATTAAGATCCTATTGCTAAAAAGAGTACATCACCGAGTGATGGAATATAGAGAATCAACCTGCTATTCATCTTTTTAGCATCGTTATTATTACTCGCTATTTAGAAGTTGCAATGCATGCTAACACAAAAGAATAGTAATCTTCAGTTTTAGTCAGCTCTAAACCATGCAAGCTACAACATAAAAACTGAGAGCCAAACATTGGGAAACACTGAATGATCAGAGAGACAGAATCCATTGACATTTCTCACCTAGCCAACAAATACAGTCTGAAAAGGGAAGATTCTTTCTCCATAACTGTCTCAGAATGAATGTCTCTGATTCCTTAGCTGAAAGTTAAGTGGGAAACTCTATCTTCTCCTTTCTTAATCAGTTGCCAATAATTATTACTTACAATAATATTTGGTGCCCACCATTAGCTCCAGCATTAGCCAGATTCTAAATACACACACAGACAGAAATATTATTATAAGTAGTAATTACTAACAGCTGATAAAAATGATTATTTTTTATTGAGATATTCAAAGAAAACCGGGACTGCTTCACAAATCTTCACTCTGAAAATTTGGTCCTCCATTTAAGAGCACAAGAGAGAAAAGGGGGGCACTGCATACATGACAGCCATAGTCTATAAGATAAATATGCATATCTAGGATAGTTGATTGATCAGTTTTAGTCTAAGTACAAAAGTATAACAGAAAAAAAATGTTATCTCAGCTTAAAGACAAAGAGAATGCCATTTTTTATTTATGCTTTGAGATTTTTGACGTCTTTGACATATTTGATGATACATATTTACATGGATGAAGGCTTATTCAAAATCTAATCTCATTAAAATATAAGCTCACACATATGAGCAGAAAAAGTATTTAACCAAATATCTGGACATCCTAGTGTCTAGTAAAATTGGCATATAAAATCAACCATATGTACTTCAAGCTACTGGTTTCTGTCAATTATATAAAACACTATCATGGCATTGAATACAAATTAAACAAATATCAGTATTATCTTTAATATATTTTTATTATAAAATTTTCTCAGCTATAAAACAAAGCCAGCCCATGCCTTCTGAGAGTTCAGTAAGTCAATTTTCATAAAATATTTGGCACTATCCTTACAATAGCAAACTACTCAGAAAATTTACATGGTGAAATCATTTTTGTAACCATTGTAGTCCTTTTACTTATGATTACCTTAAAAAAGTGGGAGAAGCATTTTGAGTGTGTTGAAATGAAGTGATAGAAATTCTCTACATAAAACCTAGATTTATATTCTAAAATTTAACACAATAGGACCCCCACTTTAATGTAATACATTACATCCAAATGCCCTGTGCACAAACTCATGTATTTTGTATAACAAATTTCTCATAAATGTTAACTCCATTTTATTTTGCTCTCAGTAGAGAATGAAACAATTGAAGTATGAGGACCCTAAAATATATATAGTTCTTATTGCTTCTTTAGTTACTCATATTATTAAAATGTATACTACCAATATATCTTCTTGTTTTGTACATCAGACATGTTTCATGCACAGTGATGTAGATAAATTAAAATTATTTCTAACTGAATTTTGGTTATAATTAAAGATTATCCTTGTTTTTTGTCATGTTGATTCATTATTTTAATGATAACTATTAGTACATTAACCTGTAATTTGTATTACTTAACTATCTTATTGCAACTGCTGAGTTTAAAGATTGGTTGGAAAAATAAGAATTTTTTCATAAGCAGAATAAACTTAAAAACAAAGCATTAATTATAAAGGCATGTTGACAAAGAACACCAACTATTCAATTATAAATATAGGTAGGATTGTACTTAATTTTGTAGTTGTATTACTATTTCATAGTTATATGTAACACATGATTAAACCAGAAACTAAACATCTTCTATTATAAAAAATGCATTTATTTCCAAAGCAATTATGTAAAAATTGCTAAACATTTTAGGCTCTCTATATTTCAGCAGTGTATAATGTATATTGTACCAAATGAGGTTGTTGGAAACCTCTTTTAAAAGGAATATTATATCATGTGCAGTACATAAAATAGTAAGATAATAATATTGCCTGGTTTGGTTTTAAGCAGTTTGAAATGTCTTACATAATAATCTGTGTAGAATTTTAAATAAATTAAATAAATATTACCTCCTCAGTGGAGTGTAACTTAACTTTCCCAAGCCTTTAAATATGGGCTTTTTTTAAACAAATGGTTCTCTCGCTGATGGTAGAATTGAATTAACTTCCTAGAGAAAAAAAAAAAATTAGCTGATTGTTCTCAGGCAGGTGACCAAGTAAACATGAATCAACAAAAGTGACATTTTGTACTTGTGGTTGATAGTTCAACTTGATTTTTACCCTGAAAGTTATAGATTAACTCAAGTGGAAGGTCATTCTACAGAGTACTTGAGGAATATACCACCAAAATATTATTATTGTTAAACAAAGTTCTGTAAAGTTGTTAAAGCTGCAAAGAATCTAGAGGACCTGGGAAACAAAAAAAATAAAGTAACAATAAGACACAGAATGACATTCTAGGGGAATTCTAAACAGAAAAGGAAAGTTGGGGAGGAAAGCCTAAGAAAATCTGAATAATAAATGTAATTAATTTTCTTGACAAAATTTTATGAGCATTGACTTACTAGTAGTGACAAATTTAAGTAAATAAGCTTAAATTTTAATAAATGAAACCTGAGTGCATACTCTAAAATTTTTACTAAAATATAATTATTATAAAATTATGATATTCATTTTGTATTTTTAAAATGCCATGTCTACTTTGATATTTTATGAAGATCTATTATTTTTTTAAAGTATAAAAGAACACCATACATTTTTTTGATAGCCAACATAGCAAATATATAGAACAAAGTATTTTAAGGTACTACTACAAAATTTGTAGTATTCAAAATAGCAAATGGACAGATAAAATTAAGTAAAGGCAGAAAGATTCTTCAAAGATCAACACTCAGACAGATATTAAAGACAGAATATCAGTAATCAAAAACATCAAGTGGCTGAATCAGGAACATTACATATTTGACAAAAGCTTGGTCTGGATACCAAGTTTTAAGACAAAGTTCATACTCTTTCTCAAAAATTAGATTAATTAACTTACAAAACTTAATCAAAAATTATATATTGTATTTGGCTGAAATGTAGAATATAAATATGCAACAAAGAAAAACTTACCCAAATGTAATTAATGGACAACTCTATTTTTTATCCCATTAAGGTTGCTGAACTTAGCAGCATCTTCCATGAGGATCTGATTTTAGAGACATCAATGATATATGTCAATAGAATGTGAAATTATTATCAATAGTTAAGGAGATCCACTGAGGCCTGACATATGGCAGAGGATTCCCTTGGTAGTCAGAAGATGCTAGTCCTTGTAGCTTGAAAGTGAACCATGAATAATGTTGAGGACTTCAAGATATTATGGATGATAGAGCTATGCTATCTTCCAAGGAGATATGCAAAGGGGATATGAAAGCATCCCAAGAGAGGGAAATGTGTTACAGTCAACAATGAAGTAAGGGTAGGGGATCTGAAAAGTGCATTGACATCAGACACAGAGATGCAGAATTTAGAGTTTGACTCCCTGGTTTTCAGACATGCTTTTGTTCAGAAATTCCTTATATGAATAATAGTAAGTATGGTAGTTATTTATACAGATGGCTTACAATTATGATATTGCCTTGAATCTTTTAAGGAACATTGTTTTAAAACTGTGTTGAGACTAGCCTATAAAAACTATTGGGATTAAATGAATTTTGCGTTATGATATGGCCACAAGATTATGAAGACCAGGGAATAATATATAGTGGCTTGATAGCAATATCCATCATAAGCACATGAATTGTAATATTTGGTCCAAGTTGATACAACTGTTTGGAGTGGAATAAAAGGTGTAGCATTAAAGGAGGTGTGCCACTAGAGGTGGAATTTAAGGTTTCAAAAGATAATACCAGAGCCAGTTAATTTGTTGTAAATAGTTCTGGCCCAGGTATTTTCAGGTCTGAACCAGAGATTTTAGTCCCACTCTTGGCCTCACTTTGCCTCAAATAATCACAAACAGGCTTATATTATTTTTATGCTGATTGACCTAGGGCCCAGGCATATAACTTGTTAGCACTTGTTCTCCATCTAAACCATCTTGTTCAGTCATACAGCTTGGCACCTTTTCTCAGAGCCTAATGTCAACTTCTTTCTTCTGCATCTGCTATGTCTCCTTGGTGTGTCTATGGAGGCTTTCTCTCGTGGTTCTCTGGCAACTGTGTCTCGTGTCTGTCTCTGCTCTGAAATGTTTCTGAGTTTTCTTAGCCTGGTACACCAGCCCACACTTCCTGTTTGCCTTTGGCCAATCAGGTTTTTATTAAACCCATAGGTTGGACAAATTTTTACATTACCATATTGATTCCACTACATTAGTTTCCTCTGATTTGTGCTTGTGGGAAAAGGTATCAGCTCTCAGGTACTGTTCCAACACCATACCTGCCTGCTTGTTGCTGTGCTTTCTACCACAGTGGTCATGGGTTAACCTTCCAGAAACTATAAGCCTACACTAAATCCACTCTTCTATAAGTTTTCTTTATGATGTTGCTTCATACCAGAAATAGAAAAAAAAAGTTTCTTTTTCCATATGTACCACTGCTCCCCATCCCTTCCCTCCTCACAGCCCCTCCAAGTCCTCCTTCACCATCTCCCTAACACATTCCCACATCCATTCCCCAAAGAAGGGCAAGGAGTCCTAAGGTAGGTAAGTTCACTCTGTCATATTCAATTGAGGTACATTTGAGTCCCTCATCCCAGTATTAAGTCAAGATTAAGTGTGGGGAACGGGGTCTGAGATATCATTCCATGCACAAGGAAGATAGTTTGATCTACTGAAAAAGGCTCCAATATCTGCCCACACAATTTGTCAGTCTTCCTCTTTTTGAGGGTTTAGTTTCTTTCCCTGAAGGTTGTTTAGTGACTATTTCTGAGTATCCAAAATTTTAGGATGTCATTTTTTTTTTTTTTTTTTTTTTACTGCTGAGTAGTACTTCATTGTGTAGTTATAAAATAATTTGTTAATCAACTCTTCAGTTGAGGGTCATCTAGGTTGTTTCTAGGTTCTGGCTATTACAAATAATGCTGTTATGAACATAGTTGAGATAATGGCCTTGTGGTAAGAATGTGCATCATTTGAGCATATGCCTAATAGTGGCATTGCTGGATCATTGAATAGATTGATTTCCAATTTTCTAAGAAATCAAAAAAAACTTCTTTCCAAAGTGGCTATACAAATTTACACTCCCATCAGTAATGGAACACTGTTCATCTTCTTCCACATTCCCTCCAATATAGGCTGTCATTTGTGGTTTTAATTGTAGCCATTATGATAGGTATAAGATGGCATCTCAGAATCATCTTGATCTGCATTTCTTTGATGACTAAGGATGTTGAACAATTCTTTAAATGTCTTTCTGTCATTTTTAATTCTTCTGAAGATAATTCTCTGATTAGCTCTGAACCCCATTTTTTAACTGGATTACTAAGGATTTAGGCCTCTAGTTTCTTCAATTCTCTATATATTTTAGAGATCAGTGCTATTACCAATGTAGGGTTAGTGAAGATGTTTTACTGTTCTATAAGCTGTCATTTTTCTGAATGACCACATTCTTTGTCTTACAGAAGCTTCTCAATTAAAGAAGGTCCCATTTATTAATTGTGGTTCTTAGTGTCTGTGCTACTGGTACTATGCTTATGTAGTGGTCACCTCTGCCAATGCATTCAAGCGTATTTCGCCCTTTCTTTTCTATCAAGTTCAATGTAGGTAGGTTTATGTTGAGGTCATTTTCCACTTGGATTTGAGTTTTGTGAAGGTTGGTATATGTGGATTTATTTGCATTATTCTACATGCTATCATCCAGTTATGCCAGCACAATTATTGAAGATACTGCCTGCATCATTTGATGAAGATACCATCTTTTTTGCATTCTATATTTTTGGTCTCATTGTAAAAGATGAAGTAATAATAGATGAGTGATTTAAGGTCATGATCTTTGATTTTATCCCTTCAATCCAGAAATTTGTTTTTGTGCCAGTATCAGGCTGCTTTAATAACTGTAGCTATACAGTATAGCTTGACATCAGGAATGCTGATGCCTCTTAAAGTTTTATTATTGAACAGGATTGTTTCCTAATCCTGGGTTTCTGTTATTTCATATGAAATTGGGTATTTTTCTTTCAAGATCTGTAAAAATTGTATTGGAATTTTGATGTGGATTGCATTGAATCTGTAGACTGCCGAATCTTACCAAAAGTAAGATTCCTTTTTTTACTATGTTGATCCTGCCTATCCAGGAACATAAGAGATCTTTCTATTTTCTGATATCTTCTTCAATTTCTTTCTTCAACGTCTTAAAGTTCTTGTCAAACAGGTCAGTCACTTTTTTTGGTTAGAGTAATCCCAAGATATTTAATGGTATTTGCAGCTGTTATAAAAGATGATATTTTCCTGATTTCTTTTTCAGTTCTTTTATCATTTGTGTATGGGAGTGCTATTGATGTTTTTAGTTATTCTTGTACCTTACTATATTGCTGAATGTGTTTATCAGTTATACAATTCCCTTTGCAGAATTTTGGGGGTCACATACATATACTATATCATTTGCAAATATTGATAGTGTGACTTCTTCCTTTTCAATTTGTATCCCCATAATCTCCTTTTATTCTCCTATTGCTTTAGCTTAAAATTTGAGAACTATATTGAATAGATAAGGGGAGAAAGGACAGCTTTGTCTAGTTCCTGATTTTAGTGGAATTACTTTGATTGTCTCTCCATTTAGTTTATTTTTGGCTGTCTGCTTGCTGTATATTATATTTATCATATTTAGGTATTGTACCTCTATTCCTGATCTCTTCAGGACTTTTACTAAGAAGGAGTGTTGGGTTTTATCGAAGGCTTTTTCATCATTTCAGGACATTATCATGTGCTTTTCTTTAGGTTGTTTATATGATGGATGACATTGACAGTGTTGTATATGTTGAATCATCCTTGCATCTCTGTGATTAAGCCTACATGATCATGTTGGATTATTTTTTTAATATGTTGTTAAATTTGGTCTGCCAGAATTTTATTGTGTATTTTTGCATCAATTTTCATGAGGGAGATTGGTCTATAATTCTGATTTTTTTCTTTGTTTTATTTATTTATTTATTCATTTTTAAAAGATTAAACACAAATGGTAAATTCTTAACCAAATTGAACAAAAAAGGGAAGACTTACTTCAATAAAAATAGAAATTGAAACACAAATATTATAACAGATAGAAATTCCCCCAAATGATAAGTACGTGCATTATAAATTTGTTTTGCTAAATTGAAGATTCTAAAAAAAAAATGGTGAGTTTTTAGATACCAAAATTAAACCTAAATTCAAAGAATGTTTTTAACAAATGGATACTTTGTAACCTTGAAATACTTGAAATACTAATAAAATACTCCATACTAAAAATAAAAAACAGCAATAACAAAATCAAACACAATGAAATATGAACTTACTACTGAATTCTTCTATAACTTAAAGACCTATGAAAAATACCTATCATATTATTCCATAAAACTTAAAAAGTAAACCAAGCCTTTAAAAGTTACAAAGCCAGTAAAACCCTGATATTAATCATTATATTTCTTTTTCCTTTTTATGGATTTTTGTCATATATATTAATTATTTGGTGTTTTTACATCATGCACCCCATCAAACCCAGATATTAGTCTTTTCAGTATCATGCACACTCTTATGATCTCCCCATTTACAAAACTGCCCATTCATGCTGCTCATTACTGGAGCATAATTAAACTCTATGTGGCCAGACCCTTAAAGAATACAAGTCTTTCCTTATCCATTCCTGTGCCAGATGCAATCAAGGCAGAAGTGACACATTGTGTCAATAGCTATGTTCTGGTCTTGAGTTCTTATGTACACTGACATCTCTCTTTTTATATTTTTTAAGTCCTCTAATGAATGACAACATCCCCTGCTTCTCTTTCTGGGATTGTGATACCTCGCTCAGGAGTGTAAAGGTCCATGCTGATCTCATTTGACTGATTTTAGTTTGAAGTCTGTTTTATTAGATATTAGCTAGTTTTTTTAAGACCATTTAATTGAACAGTCCTTTTTCTACCCTTAACTCTGAGCAGGTATTTGTCTTTGAAGTTGAGGTGTGTCACTTGTATGCAGCAGAAAAGTGGATTCCGTTTTAGTAACCATCATTTTAGAGTGTGTCTTTTTATAGATGAACTGAGTCCATTGATATTAAGGGATATTAATGACCATTGGTTGTTATTTGCTGTTATTTTTGGTGGTAGTATATGTGTGATTATATTTCTTGGGTTTTTCTTCAGTGGGATTATCTTTTGCTTGTAGTTCTATGAGTGTATCTAGTTTCCTTTGGTGGGAGTTTTCTCTCTAGTACTTTCTGTTCGACAAGACTTGTGGATAGGTATTTTTCAATCTCATTTTGTCCTGAAATATCTTGTTACTCCATCTATGGCAATTGATAGTTTTGCTGGGTATAGTTGTCTGAGCTGGCAACCATGCTATTTTAGTGTCTGTATAATATGTGATGAGGATCTTCTGGCTTTCATAGTTTCCATTGAGTAATCTAGTGTAATTCTGATAGCTCTGCCTTTATAGGTAAATTGGCTCTTTTCAGCTCTTACTATTATTTCTTTATTCTGTAGGTTGAGTGGCTTGATTGTTGTATGGCAAGCAGTCATTTTTGAAGATGGCTTATCTTATTTGATATTGTATAAGCTTTTTATATATTTATAGGCATTTTCTTCTTGAGGTGTGAAAGCTTTCTTCTATGACTGTTGAATATATTTTCTCTGCCTTTGAAGTGATAGTTTTTACCTTTGTCAATTCTGATTTTTCTCATGTTTGGTCTTTTCGTGGTGTCCCATGTTTCCTGGATATTTTGTGTTACTTTATTTGTGTTTTTTTTGTTTTGTTTTCTTTAAATGATATATCTTTTATCCACTATAGAATCTTGCACTCCAGAGATTCTCTCTTCCAACTCTTGCATTCTGTTTGTTGTGCATGCATCTGTTTTGCTGGTTCATATATTCAGATATTCTATTTTCAGCATTTCCTATATTTTTGTCTTCTTTATTGCTTCTATTTCATTTTTTAAAGCTTGAAATTTTTTAATTTATTTATTTTTTAAGGATAAAACACGATTGGCAAATTCTTAACAAAATTAAACAAAAAAGGGAAAAACTACTGCAATAAAACTAGAAATTAAAAGGCAACCATTATAATAGAAATAAATGAAATTCCAGAAAATCATAAGCACAGATATAATAAATTTGTTTTTAGAAATAGAAGATTCTGAAAAAACTGATGAGTTTT
This sequence comes from Sigmodon hispidus, assembly GCA_004025045.1. Lineage (NCBI taxonomy): Eukaryota > Metazoa > Chordata > Mammalia > Rodentia > Cricetidae > Sigmodon > Sigmodon hispidus. The sequence goes on along the minus strand of PVIH01024603.1, from coordinate 5,231 downwards.
TAGATAGCAAAATTAAACCTAAATTCAATGAATGATTTTACCAAATGCATACTTTGTAACCTGTTTGAAATATTAATGAAATACTCCATACTTTAAAAAGCAGCAGTAACAGAAACAAAAACAAGAAAATATAGACTTACTACAGAATTCTACTATAACTTAAAAAAACTAAGACAAATACATATCATATAATTCCATAAAACTTAACAAACAAACAAAACCTTTAAATGTTACAAAGCCAATGAAACCCTGATATTAGTCATAGTATTTCTATTTCCGTTTTTTTACTTTTATATTATTTAGTGATTTTACATCATATACCTCATAAAACTCAATTATCAGTTCTTTCAGTTTCATACTCACTCTTATGATCTCCCCATTTACAAAAAAGCCCATTCATGCTGTTCACTTATCTACTGAGACATAAGTAAACGTCTTTTGGGCAACCCCTTAAACAAAATAAGACCTTCTTCAATCACACCCCTGGCAGAGGCCATTGTTACAGAAGTGAAACACTGTGTTATTTAACTATGTTCTAACTTTGAGCTCTTGTATACAATAACATCTCTTTTTTTCTTATTTTTTCTTTTAGTTCAATACCATTAAGTACATCCCCTTCTTCTCTTTCTGGATTTGTGACACCTTGCTCAGGAAGATATTATCCAAATCCATCCATTTGCCTGTGAATTTTAGAATATCATTTTTTCTTACTGATGAGTAGTGCTCTATTGTGTAGAATTATTTTGGAAGGGGAGTCTTTAATTTCTTTTAAGAATTTTTTGATGTCTCAGTTTTTTGTCTTTTATTCTATTTCCTGAAGGAATTTTTATATCCTCTTTTATGGCTTCTATTATATTTATAAATTTTAAGGTCATTTTTTTCTGTCTCGTCTTCATTTCCATGCTCAGGTCTTGATGTTGTAGAACTACCATATTCTACCCATGCCAAGTTGGACTTTATGTTGATATATATGTATTCTTGAACTGATATCCTCCCATTGCTTTATTGGTTCACTGCAGGTTTTGTCTGAATCTCAGGAAGCTTAGTTTGGTGCAATCTGTTCTCTTTGTATGTCTGTATCTCTGAAAGCATTCTTATTTCAGTCTGTGTTTGTGGTCCACATGGAAGTAGTGTATTCTGTGTCACATTGTTTTCTTTTTTTAAATTTATTTTTTGAAAATAAAGTCCTTTTTCATGTGTGACCTTGTTCTCCCTCCACTTATCCTCCCAATCCATCCCTGTCTTCCTTCAGAGTCCCTTCTCCCCATCCCCTCTGACAAAAGTCGATTTGACAGATCTTTACAACTAATGGTATTAATAGTTAAGAACTAAAAAGGCAAAGATTTAATAAATAAGAAAAAACAGCATAAATACTACAGATTGTATATGGGTTAGATGCATGACAACTAAAGCAGAATATGTAGAATAATGACAGTCAAAAAATCTTATTCAGCAAAGATACAAACTAAAGCAAAACAATTAGAAAATTGAAATATGAATATAAATATACATTTAAAGTCACTGTATGTATATAATATATATATATTCATCTATGGCTAGCCATTAACACAGTCAAGTATTCTCAGCACATTAGACAGTTATGAATGTCTGCAATAAGCACTACCAACTGCTTTAAAAAAAAGCCTATGGGCAAGATTGAGAGAAGGACTATTCTTTGGATATTAAGAGATAAATAGAGAAGAAACTCTTGACCAAGATTCATGAAACATTAAAAATTAGGGGATAAAAAAATGTAATAACTCACAAACTCCTTCAAAGATATTGAAGAGCATTTTTGGTGGCAGAGGGGACAGCAGGGAATTGTATGTATTTCCTTTGAAACTTATTCCTTATGTTTCTTCTAATCCTCATGGGTTTCCAAATTATGTGGATATTATTTATGCCATATATTTTGAAAATCTGATTTTTAGCGCAAGCCAGCATCTTGATGCCTTTCCAGTGACTAGTAGTAATGAGATGTTTTCTTTCAGGTTGTGATTCCTTGCAATTCTTTAAAGCTAGTAATGCCATTTATGTTTCTGCATGTTTTCCAAAATAGAAAAGTTATTAAAATATTAATTATGAAAACACAAGAAAACATGCATCTCTATTTTCTTTTCCCTTTTTTAATATGAAAAAATCTCATCTTTTATCCATGTATTCCCTTTTTCAAACTCCCTTCCCCCTTCTGCCCCTCCCAGTCACTCTCTCTTCTCCCAATCTCCTTATCTCCTCCTGAGGAAGGGCAGGAGTTCCCAAGGTCCTTAGGTGAATTATTTCTGCATCCACTTTAGGCAGATCTGCTTTCATCACCCCAACATCAAGACTAAGTCAGGTGTTCCTCTGCAGGGAATGGGCTCCAAGTTGCCAGTTCAAGATGTTTCAGATCCCAAGCTGTTCAGTGGTTGTGGTTTTCATAATGGACATGCTATGCTTTTTGCTTTTTTTGTTTAAAGCCCACTAATGAGTGAGTAATCCCCTGCTTATCTTTCTGGTTTGTGATACTTAGATCAGGAGAATATTCTCCAAAACCATACATTTGCCTGCAAATTTTAGAATATCTTTTTTCTTACTGCTGAGTAGTTCTGCATTATGTAGATGTACTGAAGTTTGTCAATCTATTCTTCAGTTGTTGGGCATGTCGATTGTTTTCAGGTTCTTGCTATTATGAATTATGCTGCTAGAAACATAGTTTAGCTAATGTCTTTGGAGTGTGAATGTGCATCTTTCTGGTATATGCCCAGTAGTGGTACTACTGGATCCTTGGGGAGATTTTACTTCAGTTTTCTGAGAAACTGCCATATTGCATTCCAGAGTGGCTCAATAAGCATACACTCTCACCAAAAATGGAGGAGTGGGCTCCTTGCTCTACACCCTCTCCAGCATAGGCTGTCATCTATGTCTTTTATCTTACTCAATTTGACAGTTGTCAGGCGGTATCTTAAAGTTGCTTTGATTTGCATTTCTCTGATGGCTAAAGATGTTGTACACTTTTTCCAGTGCCTTTCAGCCATTTGTAATTCTTCTGCTGAAAATTCCCTTTTTAGTTCTGAACTCTATTTTTTAATTGGGTTATTCAAAATTTGGGGCTCGAATTTCTTGAGTTCTCTATATATTTTAGTGATCACTTTTAGGGTTTGTGAAAATCTTTTCCTATTCTGTAGGCTGTCATTTTGTCTTATTTACTGTGTCCTTGGCTTTACAGAAGCATCTCAGTTTCAGGAAGTCCCACAGTTTATGCTACTGGTGTTATATTTAGGAAGTGGTCACCTGTGCCAATGCATTGGAGGGTATTGCCCACTTTCTTATCTATCAAGATCAGTATGGGTGGGTTTATATTTAGGTCTTTGATCCACCTGGATTTGAGTTTTGTGCAGTGATAGCCCAAAAAGTAAGTAATTGTTTGTTTTGGTGTTATATTAAAATGTAGCAAAATTTGGCAGTTTTTCTTTGCATGTATATCTTTTTCCCTGCTGTGTACCCACAGAAGTAAAAAAAAAGATATCAGATACCTTTGAAAAGATGTTATAGATAGTTGTCTGTCACCTTATGGGTACAGAATGTTTGAACGCAGTTTCTCTAAAATAGAAACAATTGCTTTTAAAATCCTAGTGATTTCCTCAGCATATAAAATCATTAAAAGGAAAATATAGTGGAGAAAACTCCATGAATGTTCATTGGATGAAGTGTTCTTAGGACAGGCAAAATATATCTACTAAAAATGAACTGATAAAGTTATGAAAATTAAAATGATTTTTGCCTGAAACACACTGTTTGGAGAATAAGATGCAAGCTATGATGCCATGACTAATAACTTTAAAATGGACTTTGAGAGCAGAAGCAGGTGAATCTCTACATGTTCAAGACTAGACTAATCTGTATAGCAAATTACAGACTATCCAAGTCTACAGGCTAAAGTGAGACCCATCTAAAAATATTCAGAAATTAAAAAATATTAAACTAAAGTCATCAATTGGGTAAACTATTTACAAATTAACCATGTAAAATGAAACATGTGTCAACATATAAAATTAGCCTCTAACATGTTTGATAAATAGGACACGAGCTGCCCAGGACATATACAAGTGACAAACTCTACTTCATGAAACTGTAAAGCTTTTCTAAACAAAATAAACACCCAACTGAGTGAAGAGGAAACCTATAGAAAAAGAGGAATGCACAGGGTTCAGGAGTAATGACCCATTACAGATTAACTATATCATATTGACTATTTTAGGGAGAGGGACAGTCATTATCTTAGGTGTGTGCCCTTTGCTGGGCTTACCAGGCTCCAAAGAACATTTCCAATCTAATGGTTGGACAGATGGCCTTGGTTGAACTTGGTGGACCACACAACATAACAAAATTCATAAACATGAGGAAGGAATGGATAGAGAAAATAGGAGATTGACAGCATAGAAAGTAAAAAAGGTGGAAAAGAACATACTTGTTGAATTATATACTTATGAAATTGTGAAATAACTAGCTAAATCTAAATATTCTAAGTTAACCCTAATAAACAACCTAACTAGAAAATAGGCTAATATCTGAACAGACTAAATAAGTCAGGATGTATAAGTAACAAATATGTACATGTAATGATGAGTAACATAATTCACCTTTAGAAAAGTATTTTTAAAGGTTTTGCTACAATAGCATATATTAATTATCCATAATATTGGATTTTATTAGGGATCTGATTTTCTTATATCTCTTATACTCTCACCAATTTCCTTTCTTTCCCCAGGTAGCTTCATTCTACTATGATATTGTTACTTTTTAATTTTACAAGGAGTATCATTATACACATATTAAAATGGCTATAAGAAAACTCACTGTTAATATAAAAGAAAGCATGAGAAATAGAGTGAGCACTCACACACTGCTGACACATGTATCAAATGGATATCTGTTCTGCAAAAAAAAAATGTAAGAACTATAGGGAGGAATACCATGAATGTGCTGGATTTAATAAGAATAAATAAATATATGAAGAAGGAAGTTTTACAAAATCTGTACTGATTTTTTTCTAGTTAGGATGAATGTGATTTTATGCTATGGCAACTTTCTGTTTGTTTGCCTGTTTGTTTGTTTGTTTGTAACTTGCTCTCCTACTTTCAGTAACTCAAGTCATCCCAGTAACTCCAGTCTGAAGTCCATTGCCCTCTGTCTTATGTTGTGAGCATGACAATTCCCATGAATGGCCTTTTTATATAAGTGTTTACTTGCAT
>PVIH01024602.1:0-22419 GCA_004025045.1 Sigmodon hispidus | reverse complement strand
GAGCTTCGATGATCATCAAAAAGGAATTTTTGGTGTTGCTTCCTTCTGTTTCCTCTTCATTGCTCAGTTCAGGTCTTGTATTTGTAAGATCGCCACTCTCTTCTGGAGTTACCATGTTGTCCTTTGTATTATTATGTAATTTTTTGCACTGACGTTTGCCCATGGCTTCAGTGGTTCACGATTAGATGGGTCCTGGTCATTTGTGGCACTCAGGTTTGTGTGCCCCCTGTCACCTCTCTGGTCAGGGTCTGATTCTGTCTTTCAGAGACCCCTGCAGTTGTTGGTTCGCTCAGTTTGAGGTTGTGGTGGGTAGCTGTGCAAATTCCCTCAGCAGGAGCTGTGGGTGTGGTGACGGGCAGAGTTTACCTGCCCCTGCTCCAGAGTGTGCTGGGAATCTGCAGACAGCACTTGGTCCTGGGAGCGGAACTGAAAGCAATGGGAGCTCAACTCTCCCTCCCAGGCTGGTGTATAGGCGCTGAGGCCTGGTGACCCCTCCTCACTTCTTGGTGGGGTCTGAATCTGCCCTTCAGAGACCCCTGTAGTTGGTTCGCTCAGTTTGAGGTCGTGGTGGGGATCCGTGCAAATTCCCTCAGCAGGAGCTGTGGGTGTGGTCAGGGGCAGAGTTTACCTGCCCCTGCTCCAGAGTGTGCTGGGACTCTGCAGACAGCACTTGGTCCCGGGCTGTTTGTTCTTTCAAGACAGGGTTTTCTGTGAAGCAGTCCTGGCTGTCCTAAAACTGGCTTTACAGACCAGGCTGACCTCCAATTCACAGAGATGCCCCTGCCTCTGCCTCCCCAGTGCTGGTGCTAAGGCAGTGTGTGCCACCACTGCCTGGTTGTTAGGCCTTGAACTCAGAGAGATCCAGACAAATCTCAATCTTCTGAGTGACAGGACTAAAAACATGGGTCACCACACCCTGACCTTCATGGCTTGGCTCTTCGGGTGGCTCTGTCCTCTGATATTTCAGAATATTTTTATTAAATATATAATATATCTCCACAGCCACTTACCCATCTAGTTACTTCTACTTCATTTCTGTTCTTGTTTTTTCATTTGCTCAATGCATTTTAGAATCATGTGATCAATTGTTGATGACCTTTGTGATTTACATACATCAAGTCAAACAATGTTAGCTAAGAACATACCAGAAAGTGACCTCTGTTCAGCTTCTTCAAGTAAGTGTCAAGAATAGACTCATGCTTCTCTATGAGAGCTGTATGTTTCCCACCAGGGTGCAGGGTAAAGCCTAAATAAAGGCCATGCTGGAAATAGGCCTTCCATATCCCATAGGAGGCAAGATGTCCTTCAAGGCATCACATGACATTAGTCATATATTTGATGGGAGGTTTCATCTAATTATGGCATGTTCTGATTCCCTTTACTGGATCATGTAAGTCTGAGAATGTAGCCTCCCTAGATGTGATTCACTAGATTCAATATCTGCTTCATAAAATATTGATAAGAAATAGGGAGGGACAAGAAAAGAGAGAGAGAGAGAGAGAGAGAGAGAGAGAGAGAGAGAGAGAGAGAACAACATTTTAAGTTTTATGAAGCTGAGAATTGAATGATGCTTCACAGAAAATGTACTAACAGTATTTGAGCACTGCTGCTGATGACAAGAACAGTATGAAAACACAGGAGAGGAACTAGTGTCCCTACTGGTGACCAGCAGATCCCAAGAACACTGCTTAATTACAGAATGCTTAAAGAAGGACTGATTTAACTGATACATTTCTGAAGAAAATTCTTTGGAACAAGGCCTCTCCATACAGTTTTATCTGGCCTAAAACTTCTAACACTGAGCATACTGGACTCAATCTCATAAGAGATCCATTTGCCTCTGCCTTATGAGTGGTTGGATTAAAGGCAGGCTATGTCTGGCTTCTGAAAAATCTATTATAACAAATATCAATCATGGGACAAGGCTCTGTAAACAATGTAAAGGTAGTCTAGGCAATATGCCATCCCATCATTTCCTGGTTGAGTTTGTGAGGCTACATCACTGAATTTAACTGAGAAAGGGTGCGGTGATATATTGTATATTTTAAAAATTGAACCTGAAATGTCAGAGAACAGAATCACTCACAGTCAAGCCATGAAGGTCACAGAGTGGTGACTCATACCTTTAATTCTATCAATCAAGAAACAAAAATCTTTCTGTATTTCTGTGAGTTCAAGGCCTAACAGCCAAGCAATAGTAGCTCAGACCTTTAATTCTAACTCTAGAATTATGATGCAGAATTGAGTCCAGAAGTGAAACAAGTAGGCAGGGAAGATAGCTAAGCAAGTGGAGGCAAGGACTCAAGCATTCTGTAGAAAAGACCAGCCAGGAGCCACTTCCTTTCTGCGCTCCCTGTGGCCTAGTGAGCAGGTACGGCCTAGACATGCAGAACGACGACGGCAAGTTCGGGGACCTGTATGTGTGGCGGAAATGCTCTGTGAGCAATCGCATCATTGGTGCCAAGGACCACGCATCCATCCAGATGAATGTGGCTGACGTTGACAAGGTCACAGGCCGGTTTAATGGCCACTTTGAAACCTTTGCTATCTGTGGGGCCATTTGCAGGATGGGCGAATCAGATGATTCTATTCTCCGATTGGCTAAAGCTGTTGGAATTGTCTCAAAGAACTTCTGATCAGAAGAGGTTGGGGGATATCTATCATAAATAAAAATGAGAAAGTAAAAAAAAAAAAGAAAAGAAAGGAAAGGAAAGAAAAGAAAAGACCAGCCAGGCTGAGAACTCTTGAAGATAGCATTTACCCTGTTTGGCCTGAGAAGTTGGCTGCATGAGAATTGACTGTGGTCTGTTTCCTCTCTCTGATATTCTAGCTTTTCTCCAATATCTGGCTCCAAGTTTTTATTTTATGCAAATTAGAATTACTACAATAAATAAAAGTGTTATGCCCTCTCATCAGTTGGATGAAGGGAGCTTTATCCAATCATGCCTTAGATTTTAGGACAAAAGGAACTTCTTACAGTCCTACTGAGCAGAGCAGGTCATTTCTAGGTATCAGAGACATCAGATGTGCTCCCATCCCCCTCCCTCTGCTTGACTTGGGGTCTATTTGCTGTTCACTCTCATCCTACTAGCAAACCTTGTAGAAAGGGGCAGAACAACCTGACTCCTAGGAGGAGCCTCTCTGAGATGTGGCCCATGTCAGGCTTCTAGCCTATGCTCATTAGACGAAGAGAAATCTCAGGTCCTCTTCCTGACATTAAACAGAGGGTTACTTTCCTTATGGTCTTGCTGTCACCTGTATTTTGGCTGTTCTCCAGAGGCCAATGCCAAAGGCTTGCCTTCAGCCTATGGCACTGTCCTTGGGTGGTGCCTAGTAGAAAGATGTTATGCCATTGGGGGGTATCTTTGAAGGAGATATTGAGAACACTGGCCCTTGCCTTCCCCTGTCTTTCCCTCCTCAGTCACTGTAAGAGAAACAGCATCCCCTTTTCAACTCTTCCCATCATGACGTACTACATTACTATTGGCTTAATACCAAGGGGGCCATGGCCAATGGGCAGAAACCCCAAACCATGAACCTAAGCAAACCTATTCATTTCAGTTCACTAACTCCCTCCTCAGAGCAGTAAGTTCCATTATGTAACACAGTGATGTGTGAATCAGAATAACTGCACCTTATCTTGATACTTGATGTCTTTGCATTTCCATGTACACAAGCCCCTGTGTAATGACTAGGAAAGTAATGAAACAGTGTCTTAATGCCTTTGCCCCCTTTACAATGTAGCCTGAAGCATCCTGAAGGTCATCAGCCCAGCCAGGTAAAGCCTTTCATTTTTAGAGTCTGAAGTAAAGGTAGGAAGAGCATGGAGCTGGGGAGCTTGTATGAAAAAGAAAACAGGAACAGAAGGATAGGGCTCCTAGCATCATAACACATACTGGCAGGTGAGAAGAGACCAAAACACAGGTTTCTCAGCTATAAGAGAAAGGGTTTCTTGGAATGAACTGGTGAAAAGGAAGAAATTTAAAGACTCAAAGATGAAATTGGCAGGACAGAAAAGTAGCCTAGTACAAAAGCTCAGCTAAACTCTTCTTGGAGAACTAAGAAAGTTGTTCTGGAATTGTGGAGTGCATCTGAGGGACAAAGCAGACTAAGGAATCTCACTGTCACAGATTTGCTTCTGAAATGCCTGGGCAAGGGCTGTACCTTGCAGAGCAGCTGTTGCCTGATGTCCTCTTTTAGGCCCAGATAATTCCACAGAGTGAATCTGATTCAGATGAGGCAGGACTGGGGTAGCAGCCTCTGTGAGATTCTTCTTCTTTACAGGGTTTTGCTTATTTCTCTCTCAATATTTATTTAACACTTATCTTGTTTGTCAGTGTATGGTAGACACCATCATTTGTGTTTCACAATGTGCTTGCAAGGAGAACGTGTACCCACATTCACATGAAGTTTTACATGTCCTGGCTCTACCTCTTCAGCTCAACATCTGTATAATGGCCAGCTCTTTTGCATCATCTGTAATGTGCTAGGCCACTACTGTGCCACATTGACATGGCAAGAAAACGGAGGTCTGTGTATAATCTCTTTGATAAAGTACATGTTTATTCCAGTGAGCATTCTAAGCCCACAACCACACAAGCATCTCTTCTGGAGCCAGTAAGCATAGCTCAGGGCAAACACATGCTTAATCTATACCACAAGTCCCACTAGCAGGAAGTAGGAAGTCACAAGCCCCTGGGAGGACATGAAGTTCAGCAGAACCTACCTTTGGACTAGGAAAGTCTGTGTCAGTGCAGAGGACACTGCCCAACGTGGACCAGTCACTGAATCAGGAGACACTGTGAGTCATGCCTGAGAACGAGTCTACGCTTTCTCCCCCACAAGCTTTATAAATGTGTTTACAGGCATGGTGGGATGTTGGGGCAGGAGCTGAGTGAGCTGGTGACAACTCAGCAGCCTGGGATGTTGATATGTAGCATCCTGATATGCAGGAGGGGTTAGAGCAGATAAGCAAGAGTGTCTGTAAAGTGCCAGCTAAGTCCCAGCATGAGAAAAAGCAAAAATACAGGGAAGAGCAGGAGAGACAACTGGTAAGAACTGGATGCAACAGACACTGAAGCACCCTTTCTCTAGCTTTGAAGTTTCTGAGGACTCATGTTCCTGAAGGTCTGTACAGGAACAGGAGGAATAGAGGAGATAAACTAAGAAACACCATTTTCTCTTTGTGCCTACAAATTTACCTGGCCAAGCTCTGGCATTGGTGAGATAGGTGTTCTGCGCACAGTAGATCTCCACAGCACCTTGGTAAACTCTACACAGCCTGCTTGTGTGGTCAGCAAAGTCAGAGTAAGCAGCCTGCAGTGAATGGAAGTGAAGAGGTACATCCTAAGAGCTGTGAGACATAGGGTGCTAAGGTTTGTATGGCATCTTGCCAGGGGCTGGTGCCTCATCTCACTACTTCAGGAGTCCTAACTTCTCCCTGCAAAGAGTTTCCAAAATGCCAAATCTTAATTAGACAGAAGGGGTCAAATGTGGAACTGGGAATTAGCTAAAATATTCTCAGAAAGAAAAGAACAAAGAAATGCAAGTCTCAAACCAACACCTGCTGATTTACCAGAGAGAATCCATATGCACATAAGGTCAGTGATGTTACTAGTACAGACAGGGTTGACAGCACCCACCTGAATTCTGGTCTATCCAGTCACCACATAGGCTGTTAGAGGAAACCTCAGAGAGTCCTCTTATTCTGCTCACAGGAGATAAACTGGCTTCCAGATGTTAGGGAGATGTGAGGGAATAAAATACCCCTTCCTAAACATGTTCCTGTGGCTTAATTTGTTTATTACTAAGAGAAACTGTAGACACTTGGCTCTGAAAGTGCGTATATTAAAAAAACAAAAAACAAAAAACCTGTGTCAGGCTATGTCTCTCTATATTAGTAAACAGCAAGGGAATTCCAGAAGTCTTTCTGTCTGGTCTCTCTTGCTATACCTAGGTGTTTTAGTTGGGGTTTTTATTGCTGTGAAGAGACACCATGACCACAGTAACTCTTGTAAAGAAAACATTTCATTGAGGGTGGCTCACTTACAGTTTCAGAGGTTCAATCCACTATGATCATGATGGGGAGCATGGCAGCATGCAGGCAGTTGTGGTACTGGAGCTGAGACTGCTATGTCTTGCAGGCAACGGAAAGTCAACTGACTCACATTGTAGGAAGCTTAAGAAAAAGCAATCTCAAAGCCCACCCCAACAGTGACATACTTTCTCCATCACGGCCACACCTCCCACCCCACGATAGTGCCACTCCTTTAGGGGGACATTTTCTTTCAAACCACAACACTAGGCGAGAGGACCCTTTCCGGAAGAAAACACTGGAGAAATGTGACAGATTAACAGGATTCTAGCATGGATGACTAGTGACTCCAGGGGCTGTTTCCTGGAAGGTGTCATCTGTATCCAAGACACACATCCTTCACTAAACTGGGTCCCAGAATCCCAGCTTCCCATCTCTATGAGATCTATACATGAGATAGTTATCTTACCCACCCTTGAGTCTAATATTACACTAATTTCTGATTTTTCTCTTCTGATTTGCCTATTGTCAACTTCTTGGACAGACCCAAGCTATCAAATACTCAGATAAAAATATATTGTTAAAATGTATACTTATAGTTTCTATGAATGGCCTCAGCTCATTTCAGACTGAGACTCAAACATATACCTTAGCAATACCAAAATCTGATCTTAAGAGCTAAAGTACAGCTACATTTTATCCACTAAGTAGCCAGTGACAGACTTTGCTGGGAATAAAGGGAATATGGAAATTCTACTTTGGCTGACAGTAAGAAATCAGCTCTGCATTCCCCAGTGACCAGCAACGAGCCAGAACTGGCCCTGAAAAGTGTCAGAATAGATGCCAATAAAATGGTATAAGATGAAGGTTGTAATAAAAGACACCCAGAATAAGATCTTTGAAAAACTGATTTCATTCAATTTGTTCCTCTCATTTTGTATACAACTGCTAAGCAAAGTTAAAGACTTGCACTGGTCTTAAAGATACCAATGATGTATAATGAGCCACCCACAGTCCATGAGATCATACTGAACAATGGGATGGGCCAGGAAAAAAATCAGTAACAATCAAGGAAGCAACCAAGGAAATAACAAGGCCCATTACAGCTGTAGGAGTGAGAGTAGGGAAGCCACCCTCTGTGTTATCTCCACAACAACAGTAAAGGAGCAAGAGCTTTTTTTTGTTCAGACTCTGCTTCCTTCTGCACCTGCCTAGATCATCAGAAGCCTCACCTGCCTTATCTGGAGCTGCCTGCTACTTGTCAACATGCAGGAGGCTCTTGGTTCAATTCCCAGCAAAACAGGGATGCAAGATGTGTGCATGCATCTTTAAATTATATTAATGATTATTTTTTTTTCCTTCAAAAAAAATCAGGAAACCTCTGTTCATGGTGACCAACTGTCTTCTGCCATATGCTTCCTCCCTCTGGTTACCCTGTAGGGCTGGGTGCCTCTCTGTGGAGAGCTTAGTATACATTTGGTTCAAAATCTATTTGCTGACATGACTGTAGTAAAAAAAAATGACAAAAGTATAATAGAATTAAAACATTTTAATTAAAATGAATATGGACATTAACAGGGTCAGTGGGTGAATACAATGAGATCTGTACATCCAGTGAAGTGTTGTTCATCTTTTTAAAAGAAAAGGAAGCCTATGGACTTATGCTGCACCATTGATGGACTTCAGAGGCATTATGTTAAATTAAGTAAACCCAGTCCCCCGAATACAAATACTGTGCAATTTCACAGACAGGAGGAAAGCTGGTTACCACAGATTGCCACAGTGTTTGGTCAGAACAAGATTTCAGTTTCAAAAGGTGAAAGAAGTTCTCTAGATGAACAGTGGTGATGACTACAAAAGATTAATACATTTCCAGAGTGATGCCTCCAAACTTTGGCCTGGCAAGTTGCATATGCACAGGAATGGGATGGGGTTAGCTCATTCACAGAGCCTTGCCTGGCACAAACACGGACCTGGGATCTACAACAAGCAAGAAAGAAAACAAAAGAAGGGAAGGACAGAGAACAGAAGGGATGAAGGACATAAAGGCTTTCCTATAAGAGGAAATAAAAGCTCATTATGGTAGCAGAAAACAGCATCTTAAAAAATGCTAGGATGCAGGCATTTTCTGTTTTCCAAGGATAATCTTGGTTGTCAATCTGATTGGATCTGGAATCTAGGAAGCCCCTGAGCACACCTGTGAGGGAATTTCTTTGTTACATTAGCTGAAGTAGGAATATACACCCTAATATATGTGGTAGCCCGGAAATAAGGCAGTTGGAAGGAAAAGCTTTTGCTTTCTCTCTGTCTTCATTTCATCACTGGAAGGTCTGCTGCTGCTGTTGCTTCTACTGACACTGCTGTTGTTGCTACTGCAGTCTTCATGGAAACCAGAAGCCAGCTTCTTCAGGCTTCTAATGTGGACCAAAGGCTAGCAGCTCTTCGGAAATCTTTAGGCCTTCAGTGACAGATTGGGACTGCTGAGGCACAGACTGAGTAACTATAGGATACACAGTATCACCAGTCTAAAACAGGTATTACTGGACTACTAAGACCATTACATGTCAGCCAGCCAAGCAAATATCATCTCTCTCTCTCTCTCTCTATATATATATATATATATATATATACATACATGCATACATATATACATATATATGTAGATAGATAGATAGATTCTATCTGTTTCTATCTGTTCTGTTAATCCAGAGAATCCTAAGAAATAAACTATTAAAAACAGAACTTAGCCTTTAATGTAAATTTTCTTTATTTCTTACCCCTAAATAGTCAGTGGACTGTAAACAAAGTCAAGATGTTAGTCTGATGTTTATTCTATTTAACAGGAGGCAGCAGGGTGAAAAGCAAGGACTGGGTGTCAAGCCCTGATACCCAAGGCACGATGATGAAGCTAAAGCACACACAGCATGACAAGGGTTGATTCCCTTGGGGACATGGTCACCGTGCTCTACATTCCGAAGGTCCAACAGACACTTCTGTCTCTATAATTACTCTTTTCTCTCCAGGCACTGGGAATGCCTGCCACATGGAATGACATTGATTTCTTTTTCATAGATTTGATCGTAGCTTGAGATAAAACACATTTTCCTTTTATTCTCTAGGTTTAATCACCATAGTCTTCTATTTTGTTTCAAATGAAACTAAGAGCCTAGAGTTCAGCAGCAATCTGTGTCCTGGAAGCAATCTCTCCCGCGGTTCTGCGTCAACAGCAGAACGAAATGCAAAGATGTATTGATTCTACCATGACTTTTCATGACTCCCTCTCCTTCTCTCTTCTATCCATTTTTGATTGGCACCCTCTTTTTTTTCACACACACCCCACACATCTTCCTCGGCATGCTCACTTCTGTACTTCAATGTCAGTTTATAGTAGTCCAAACTTAGTTCACTCTGATAGAACCCTGCCCCATACTCAGCTCCACTACAATTTGTCTCTCCTGGCATTGTGGGACAGTAGTTGTTTGTACCCCATTGGACATATCTCCTGGAGAGGCCCTTTCTAAACCCTGCCTCTGAGAAAGCCCTTTACGCAGCGGTTTCACTTTGGAGGAGGATATGTAAGACCAGGCACAAGACTTCAGAAGCTTGTGGTTTTCCTTCCCCTGAGACCACCCAGGAATGCTCTGCTCAGATTATACCTGGATTTATTAATTCTGTTGATTTGATCAGTGGTGTTGATCGATACCTGGGGACTTAAACTTTTCATACTGTGCACCTGCCTATGCTGGGAGTAAGCAAACTTCCAGGGAACAACAAGTCAGTCAAGAGCATGTATTTCTAAATGCTTCTTCAGAAAGGAAAGCAGATGCATGTAGACAAATAGCAAATAAGAGTTGAAAACACAATTTCTGCCCTATTTGTCTCCTCCAGTCTGGATTTGTTTGGATTAATGGGACTTATTCCAGAGGAGATACATGAAGAAAGCTTGTCTATCTGGAATGTGGGAGTCACTCAGATACATAGTTCATAAACTATGGATGAACTCCAAAGCTGGAGGGAGGCAGCCAAAAAGGGGAAGGCAATGCAACCAGTTCAATAAAAAAATTTAAAATGAAGAAAATCTGAGGACTTAAGCATCTGCTGTGGACAGAAATAAAGTAGAATACTCTGTAGAAAGTGTTAGGGATCCAAGGTTAACAGTGTGTGTGTGTGTGTGTGTGTGTGTGTGTGTGTGTGTGTGTGTGTGTGTGTGTGTTGCTAGAGATGGAATCCAGGGCCTAACACATGCTCAGCAGATACTTCACCACTAAGTTAAACCTACACTTCCAAGCAAGACTAAAGCCATGTGGGGACTTAGCACATCATCCCTCACACGGGGCAAAGGCAGCCTCAATTCACAGGTTGGACGTGCATCCACATAGCCTAAAGAACCTACCGTTGGGCTCTTTTATAGAGAACTCTGAATACTCCCTGGGTTACAAGGAATAACTGGGTTACTCTTTCACTTCCTGGCAGACCTTGGAGGAAGAGAACTGGTCTCTGTTGTACTCAGAGGTATGCCTTGGGCAACCGCACAAGCATGGACATATGTAGCACACAAATATACACATGTATTCTTGACTTGTAACCTCATAACAGAAATATGCATACGATTCTGTCATTTTTAGCTGATATAAAACTCCCTAAAGGAAGCCTGTATTTTAAGAGGAAGGAGGTTTGAGGTGGCATTTCTAGCCTATTCATGGAATTCTCTTTTATATGCCTGGATGATGTATGATATACCACACTCCCCCATGGCAGTTGTGTTACCTCAGTAGCTTGTCAGCTAACAAATCTCACCTGCAACCAGAGTTCTGCATTGGCAACTGTAAAAAGCTGTGAGATTATCATCCCCACTTATTTTGGTTTTGTTTGAAGGAGGCAAAGACACTAAGCTAAAGTCATCATGTTTTGGGAGGGACTTTTCCCCCCCCCAAAAAATTCTTAAAACTAGCCACTGAGAAATAACAACTCATAATAGCTGGACTGGGGTAAATGGTAGAACAGTGGGAACAAGGGAAGGGGGTGGATGGAAGAAAAGAACAAATAATAAACCAGTCAAAATCTTAAAGCAGTGCATCTTTCTCTTGGTACTGGAGTCTCCACCTTTTTACTGGGAATACTTGTCCCTGATATCAGGCCCACTGTGTGAAAATCAAGTTAACTCTGGCATTGAAGTTTGTTCTAGACAACTCTTTTCTTGTTGTAATAAGAAGCAAATTCACTTTAAATGTCAACTGGAATTAGAGCAATATAACACCTTTCTTGATTACATAGCAAAAGTTAAGTCTTATTACTGTGGTTGCTTTGTTACAGTAATTTAGCCTTATTTATCACCAATCATTTTACTGTGCAAATTTACACAGAATTTGATGTTTACTCCTGTGTGCCCCAATCCCAAGACTAACCTTTGACCTTTGAGAGTCTCTCTCTCCAAAGCACACCCAGCCAAGACCAGAACCATCCACATTAGAGGAAAATAGCACAGGGACACCACAGCTACTCCTAAAACATTGAGTATTTGCAAAGATGCTGATGAAAACAACTTCCCTTTCAATTCATGGGTGAAAGAAGCAATGCCCACAAGGATCTGTTCAAGAGAGAAGCAGGGAGCTAATACCACAGATTTTAAGTGGCATACACATTTCCACCATTTATATAAGTATGCCTTCATTAAGTGACTTGAGATAGGGAAATCTGCCATGAAGGGGTTCATCACCATTCCCTGGATTTGGGTTCTGAACTGCATAAAAAGGAGAGAAAGTGAACTGAACACAGTGTTTGCTCCCCTCCCATGATGGACTGTGACCAAATAAACCCTTTCTCCCTGAAATTGCCTTTGTCAAGATATTTTATCACAGCAAGGGTAGAGGTAACTAATGCAAATGCTAGCCTATTTGTATTTCAGTATAAGAAAAGAAAAAGACAGGAAATTTAGTGTGCAAATAGAAGCAAAAGCCCTTCATCCTTGGGGTGAATTTATATACAACTTGAGCAACTTGAAGATGCAAACTTTTACTCTGCCATTTAAACAAACTGAGACCAAGACTGTACCTGTAAAAATGGAATAGCACATGGTGAGATCTCCTGATGGCACCCCGTGAGAACTCAAAGCAGACAGTGGTGAGTGTAGATGGATAGGTAGGATTTAATAGTCAAACCAACTCTTCATAAAAGAAACAAGTAAATCTATGTACCAACATATCATTATGTAAAGTTTGCCCTCAAAAAAATCCTTAAAAATACCCAGTGAGAAATAACACCTCATAATAGTTGATCTGGAGTAAATGGCAGGGCACTGCTCATCTGCATATAAATGCAGAAAGGAATTTGAAGTGGCCAAGTCAAGTGCTGAAAGAAAAGACAACCCATGATGAGACCTCCGGAATCAAAGAAAAAATAAAACCATTTCTGGACATAGAGATCTGGAGGTCTGTACAGAGAGAGGACAGGAAGGGGTAAGGCTGAAGAGAGGAGATTTAGACCCCTTTGGACTGAGGAACCGGAGAGGTAGGAGAGGTAGGCAGTGGCTGTGGCTGTGGCTGCTCCCCTGCTTTTCTGATCTCTTAGGTTTTTAACCTGATATCTGACTCCTGGTTTTATTGATAAGATTAATTAGTTTTACACATCAGAAGGAACTGTGGGGTCCCTGGGCCTCTCTCCTTTCTCTCTGTATCATCTCTTAGCTGTGTTTCTAGCACTTAGATGCTTACCATAAATGGACTCTCAGCTGCAACCCTCAAGCAGCAGAGCCCGCAAGCACAGTTGGAAGCCTATGAACCCATGAGCCAAACAATCTTTTCTCCAATTATATTGTTCATCTCAAAATTTTCTTTATTACCACAGTAATAAAAAGATGGCCAATGAAGACAATTACAAATAAATGGATCAATGCCTCAAAATCTACAAATGAAAAATTAACTGTGTTAAATAGCTATACTAAATATTCTGGGAACCATTAAAGACTTGGTTCATTAAGAATCTACCACCCAAGCTTGGGTAGTATTCCTAGAGAATTCTATCAAGCAATATGTAAATGAAAGTTCCTGGAGGGAGGGGTTAAGTGTACCTGGCATTGAGCCTTCTGCCAGGCTGATTAACTGGTGATTATAGACAGCAATAAATAGCCAAACAAAACATCTCCAAGAGGCCATTTCAGGGGACTATTCATGTGCAAATGCATAGAGAATGGATATATTAAGCATGTTAAACTCATCTGCTTGCTTCATGGAATTCTTAGTTTGCAGATGAGGGACAGAACAATGTGGAGTGATGGAGAAAGTTCCTTTGCTTAATATGTCTTCACATTCTGCAAACTTATTTTTCCACTGGGAGTACATATTCACATGGTTCCTTGGAAACTCAAGCATTTGTCTTTTAAATAAGCCAAAGAGGAAAATAATACATGCTTCAGTAATGAAATAAAACATACTTCTACAGTTTTTTTGAGATCCACAGCCATTTCAGATTACCTCCTTTCCCCCTTCAAAACAATACTTTAGTTAATTAAATCTGCAGTTTAGCAGAAGAAATCCCAGTGCTTATATCCTTGCTGCCTGGCTCCCAATGAACACCCTTCCTTCCTGTGCATGCTGAGCAAGCCTCCCCATTACTCAGGTCCTCCTCCTTCCTCCCTGCTGTCATCTCACGACCAGGGGCTAAATGGGAACTGCAATGCAAAACCTAATGTTTTGTTTTGTTCCATATTTTTCTTCCCAGTGTGTCTATGGCCTCAGGAGAGCAAGACAATGCTATTTCCTAGCATCTGGAAAGAACACCAGGACTACATATGTATTAAAAAGAAAATGAAATGTGTTTGGCATCTACTGAAAACTTTGCCTGATCCTTTTTTTTCTGATTGGCAGTAAGAAAAAGTTAAATTGCAGCTGACAGCTAAGAATATTGCAGAAAGTGGAGATGGTATGTAAAGGCAGCCACCACCCAAGGCTCTTCTTGGAATCATGAAATGATTATTCTTCACAGTAAAAAAAAAAAAGAAGAAGAAGCAGTTGTCTTCTTTGGCAGTTGTTTTAACTCTGCTCTAAGACAATAGACTTTGCTATCATTTGAAACAATGGTTTTATTGCTTCTGGTAAAACCTAGCTGCCTGGAGCTTTCTGAGCTAGCAACAGCTCCCTCAGGCAGGGCTGCTTATCAGGCTCTTGAGCCTCAGCCCGGTCTAACCTGTCGGAGAACCCCTTTCATTCACAGCAGAAGCAGATTTAGCTCCTGCATTGCATGTCCAGGGGAGCCACTTCAACACAAACCTCTTTTGTTGCAAGAATTGAGTGCATGCCTGGGTGGGGAATGTGCGAGTGTGTGTGGAAGGGGGTTCTTATCTAACTAGCAACAGATGTCTCCTGCCTTTGCCTAAATTCCCTCCCCATTCCTGCATATAACTCACATTCCAGCTACCACTACATCCTAATTTCTTCTTTAAAGCAGGTAGAGAAGAGACTATTGTCTTTTATCATGAACAAAAGACTGCGATGTGAGATCTAAAGAAAATTGCAATTCCCCAAACTCAAAAAGGCAGAAATGAGCTCATGCTGGACTATAGGATTTCTGGCACTAAAATAAAAGTCATCATCTCAGGAACTGGTGAAACCAGTTTCCCTCTGTCAAAAGGACTTTTCCTTACCTCTGGCAGAAGGGACATAAGGCTCCATTGACATATACCTGCAGCTGCATATCAAAGTCCATGCCAGCCCCCAGGTCTCTGGGAGTCCTCAATTTCTACCACAAGATTTTCGCACACATTTATTTCAAAGCCTCCATGCCATTCTTCTGGCCCTTCTTCTTCCTCCAGCCAAGCATTCTTCTTATAACCTGGCTGTTCTCACTATTCTTAGTTACTGCCATCCTGTCTATACTCTCTCTATCTTCTATTGTTGTTGCATATTTGTTTATATGGTGAAGATGTATTTTTGCCAAGGCATGTTCTGATTGGTTTAATCAAAAGCGGAAGAGAGTAGGTGCTGCTTTTGGGGGCATAGAGAAGACTCTAGGAAGAAGAAAGGCATAGCTGCCAGTCAGATAGAGAGGAAACAGGATGGCCTGTAGGGAGATGAGGCAATGAGACAGATTTTAGAATATGAGTTAAGTTATAAGAACTAGTTAGGGACTGGAGAGGTGGCTCAGCTGTTAAAGGCTAGGCTCACAACCAAAATTATAAGAATTAGTTAAGAACAAGCCTAAGCTAAGGCCGATCTTTTATAATTAATAATAAGTCTCTGTGACATTATCTGAGGACTGAAGTACAGCTGTGCTTGTTCTCCTTCTATACCAAAGAAACCTGGCCATGTCCAGCCTGCTAGTTATGTTTGTGTTCAGTCTAGTTGTTTTTTATTTTTATGTATTTATTTTTGAGGTTTATTTATTTATTTATTCTTGAGGTAAGGTATATTTGTGAAACAGCTTTAGTTGTCCTAGAACTCACTTTGTAGGCCAGGCTGGCCTGGAACTCAAAGAGATCCACCTACCTTTACCTACCAAGTGCTGGAAATAAATGAATATTGCACCACACACCACACCTGGCTTTAACCTATTTCTTAATCTCTCTGCTCTGGACTCTTCCACATGCTTCTGCGCTCTCTCTCTCTCTCTCTCTCTCTCTCTCTCTCTCTCTCTCTCTCTCTCTCTCTCTGTCTGTCTCTCTCTCTCCTACAATGAAGCCCTTAATCCCATCATGTAGTATTCATGTTGGTAGTTTCTTTATTGTGCCCCGTCACATAAAATTTCCCATTCCTTTTCTCTCTGCAACTCCTACTCTGCGGTTCTGCACACTGTCTCAATTTTATGACCTTGTTTTAAGTCATTGATATTCTTTACACATACATACACATACATGAATAAATATATAAACATAACCTATTGAGTCTGTTAAATGTTGAGCACCTGTTACTGGACAACCACTTAGGAGACTCAATGCTGGGAAAGACTCTTCTACTTAGCAAATGTGAATGATTCATAAGGCCACTGAATAAGATTCAGTTCCTTAGCCACAAACCTTTCATTCCTTCCCAGGCAGAAGCTTGTATTTCAGCATAAAGTTATGGCCCAGGATAAAGTGGTAAGTCTCAGGCTCAGTGTAGCCACTTTCTGGCTTCAACATTCCACAGGCAATTCTTTGTTGTTTTGTTATAATTTACAAGGAGTTGCCTGTTGTAGAGGAACTGCTATGCCAAACAATTGTATTGTAGTTTGTGAAATCCATTGCCTTTTTTCTTGCATGTACAGAACTAAATGGCAAGCTTGCAAAGTATCTGGTGAAGTTTAGCTGTGAAATTGTCTTAGTGATGACCTTATCATCCGAAACTGGCCAAGAGTGACTTTGAAGTGCTGGATGGTTATTGGATTCAGTACTATTTATCCAACATATACAGATATTAGTGGGTACTCAGAAAGTGTGTGTTTTATAAATGAGTAATCATTTGTTACTGCTAAATCATATCAGACAAAAAGGAATGCATGCCTCCACCAGTGTGGGGCAAGTTAAAAGCTTACCTGGTGGTAGTGATGCTTGTACATACATGCAATAAATTAACATAAGACAAAAACTATGATAAATCTGTTGAAACAGAAATAGTTAGGTCTCCTTTCCAAACTTTGAGTGCTCTGACTTTGAGCAGCTTCACTGGAATATGGGCTTCCTTCCGCTGCCTGGACCCCAACCTCCACCAACCAACTGTATGCATTAGAATACACTCTTGACACAGATCTGCCCTCAAAGAGCAGTCTAGACACAGCTACAAAGTACAAGGGAGGTCAGATGAGCCTTGTCTCCTGGCCCTCCCCC
Source organism: Sigmodon hispidus (assembly GCA_004025045.1). Taxonomy (NCBI): domain Eukaryota; kingdom Metazoa; phylum Chordata; class Mammalia; order Rodentia; family Cricetidae; genus Sigmodon; species Sigmodon hispidus. The sequence continues at coordinate 5,590 of PVIH01024602.1, read as the reverse complement.
AAGGATTAAGTCTAGTTTAGAATGAGAGTCGAGGACTTATATTGAATGCCGAGGTGAGTGCTGAGTCTACTCTCTGTATATGCTTCACTCCATGTCCATGGTGGGAAACTAGTAGATGGGGGCTCTTCCATTATACACAGCAGGTTTCTAATGAAAAGATCTCCACCCTTCAACAGAATAAGTCAAGTTAAATAGGACAAAATCTAGTGGCCTTGTGTGTAGTAAAATTGCTAGAGTTAATAACAATGTTTCATATACTTTAAAATAGGTAGAAAATAGTTTTTCTCTCTTCAAAATATTATAAATGGTATGTGTACAATGACACACTAATTATCCTGATTTGTTTATACTATAGCATGTATGTGTATTTAGATACAACTTTGCACACCAGAAACATGTACAGTGATTTGTCTCAATCATAAATAAGTTTTAAAATATTGAGAGCCTCTAGATATTATGGTGAGATATTTATTCATTAAATAACGTAGTTTCAGTACTTGGAGACTGCAGGCCCTAATTGCCTGCAGTAGTTTGAACGAAAATGGTTCCCATAGGGAGTGCCACTATTAAAATGTGTGGCCTTGTTGGAATAGGTGTGTCCTTGATGGAGGAAGTGTGTCACTGTGGAGGTGGGCTTTGAGGTCTCATATATGCTCAAGATACCACCCAGTGTCTCAGCCTACTTCCTTTGCCTGCAAATTGACATGTAGTTAACCATGTCTGCCTGCATTACACTTTGTCCCATTGTGATGATAATGGAATGACTCTCTGAAATGTAGGTGAGTCATCCCAATGAAATCTTCACCTTTATAAGAGTTGTCTCATCACAGCAATAGGAACCCTAACTAAGACACTACCCTTTACCTTATGATATTGAATTCTGGTAAATACAAGAACAGTATGGTAAATGTAAGGGGCAGTCAGTGAGAGGCCCTGGAGAACTTTCCTTGTTAATTGATTCACACCTGAAACTCTGCCTAAACATAGCATAGATAATTTCCATGGCCACATGGACATGTGTATGTGTGTGTGTGTGTGTGTGTGTGTGTGTGTGTGTGTGTGTGTGTGTGTGTGTGTGTGTGTGTGTGTGAGTATAAAAAAATGTGTGTGTGAAAAAAAATTATAGCAAACAGGGGGGGGAAACAAAAAAAAAAAAAAAAAAAAAAAAAAGTTTGGGGTTTGAATACATTAGTGTTAGAATTAGCCATAATTTAAAACATACAAATACCCAGCAGACATACAAGTTTGGCTTAGAAAAAGGAACTGAACTGGAATAAAGCTGAAAGGGTCAATGATGACATAACTCAACATTGCATTTGAAGCAATAAACTTGATACTGTGGAAGGTGCAGGTTTCAGCTCAGTGCAGAGCAGAGAAGGCATGAGATTTCAGGAAAACAGCATTTTTGTGGATGTCCAGAAGCACTTCCAGGTGAAAAGCCAAGGCTCTAGAGCAGCCAAGAGTGACACTCCAGTTAAAATTTTCAGATGCTCTTTCTATGTTGTGTCCCTATGTGTCTCCTCTCAATCTAACAACTTATGACTCTGTTGTTAGAATCATAACCCAGGCATTTTTCTGGACTGATGTTAAACACCTTCCCATCAACTTACAGAACCGGAAGTCACGTACAGTCCTCTTTCCTTCTGAGACCATCGCTGGATCACAGCTGCCAAAATAAAGTTCAATCCCTTTGTGACTTCTGACCGAAGCAAGAACCGCAAATGACATTTCAATGCACCTTCTTGCTTCCAGAGGAAGACCATGTCTTCCCCCATTTCCAAAGAGCTAAAACAGAAGTACAATATTCCATCTATGCCCATTCGAAAGGATGACCAAGTTCAGGTTGTCTGAGGGCACTACAAAGGCCAGCAGATTGGCAAAGTGGTCCAGGTGTACAGGAAGAAATACGTCATCTACATTGAGCAAGTGCAATGAGAAAAGGCTAATGGCACAGCTGTCCACATGGGCATCCACCACAGCAAGGTGATTTTTTATCACCAGGCTAAAGCTGGACAAAGACCGAAAAAAGATCCTGGGAAGGAAAGCCAAGCCTTGACAAGTAGGAAAGGAGAAGGGCAAATACAAGGGAGAAACGATTGAGAAGATGCTGGAGTAGGGGCATGTGGTACAGTGTCCAATAAAGACACTTAAGTAAAACAAACAAACAAAAAACAAAAACATCTTCCCTTAAGCTGTCGTAAGCTTCTTCTTCTTCAGAAGTGTGTGTGTGGAGGATGGGCAAAGCATCTACTGACCACTTCCCAGAACCAGATCGACTTCTCAGTGAGCTACGGGATAAGAAAGCAAGCACAATGGTAACATTTCCAGTGGAAGCTGAAGGCCATAATGTCGAGCAATCAGGCAGAATGCCAAGGTGGACAGTCTGGCCACCTGAACACAAGGAGCATGCAAACGTTCTAGTTGAAGTTTAGGTGCATGAAACAGTAACTTAGACATTCTATAGCACTGAGAGAACACTGAGATTGACAATTAAGTGAATCTTTCAAAATAGTGGAAAGAGAATGGGATTGTTTCTAGACCAAAGAAATGAAATTTTTCTGAAGAGAAAGATGTAGTAGTTACACTGTTCTATGCCATATACAGTACACACACATAGGGAAATGTCACAAAGTGATCCATAAATGTATACAATTCCTATATGTTAAATGAAAAAAGCACACCAACTTGATGGTGCACACCTTTAGACCCAGAACTCAGCAGGCAGAGGCAGACAGATCTCTGAACTTCAGGCCAGCCAGGGATATAAGGTGAGATTCTATCTAAATAAAAAAGAAGAAAGACATAAAGAAAAAGAAAGAAAGAAAGAGAGAAAGAAAGAAAGGAAGGAAGGAAGGAAATAGAAAAAGAAGAATTCTGAATTCTGTTACAAGACAGAACTGCTTTGATGCCAGAGCCATGTTTAGCTGCAACTCTGAGAAGATGAACTTAGGGTGAACCACAGGAACAGTCTGAAATCACAGGAGAAAGACAGTGATTTTATGTTCAGGAGGCAGAAATGGAACTGTCTCTACCACTTACATCATTTCAGTTACTTTTTCAAAGGCCTCTTTTTGTGTGTGTGTCTTTTCTACTATAGTATTAGATACAGATATTAACAAGACAGAAACAAGACTTAATGTCTTAAGATACAATATAAATAAGCAGGCCCTCATGGAGAAATAGGACCCTGGAATCCTAGGGCAGCTGCTTCTGCTTCTTCCTTCCTTCCTTTCCTTCTTTCTCTTCCTCCTTCTCTTCCCCCTCTTCCTTTTTCTTCTGTTATATTCCAGAAGTGGGTGGACACTAAACATTTTCGAACTAGATAGGATTTATTCAGAGATCACTTGCTTAAAATTGGCATGCACTGCCAGAAACTAAAGCCTGGATTTCCTAGAGAGAGAATGAGCATCAAGGAAGGAAAATTTCATCTCAAAACAGTACAATTTTTATTTGAGGAGGTTATTAGGTTGAATGTAAATACTTCAAAACTGGGGGTACTTTTAACCATAAAATGGCAGAAGTCAAGTTACCTTATTATGAACTCAACAATTGTGCTGTGTTTGTTGCACACATGATGAGTGAGACATGAGTGTGCACAGGAAATTGTTGCAACCTGATTTTGTGAAGAAAAGGAACAGTAGTTTGTCATTAGACTGTTATGGTAGATAGTGTTGGGTAGTTTTCACTGCCAATGTAACAATTGATAATTATGGACAAGAAAGTCTTAATGATAAATTATCTGGTCATGTCCGTCTGTGGGTAAGTTAATAAAGGATAGTCTTAACTGTTAATTAATGCAGGAAGACCAGGCTACTGTGGAAAGCACCATTCAGCAAGGGGTCCTGAACAGTATAAAATCCCATCTTAAAAAAAAAGAGAAAAAGAAAAAGGGAACATTTGCACTTTAGGCATAATGTATAACATGCACATATGTGCATAAACATATAAATACAACACACTGAGTCTGGACTCCCCTAATCAACAACTAACAAAGGTGATTTCTTTTCATGTCTGGTACTGGGGTTTTTATTAGACAGTCTATGGCTCTTATAGGGAGTATTGCTAGCCCCAGTGGCTTAACTTCATTTAAACTATTTATATATATGCATGCACTTAAATGTGTTATATGTAACTTGGGTTACATAAAAAGTAATTACGATTCCTTATGGGTGTTCAAACATCCTTAATGTTATTTTCCGTTCTGCAATGTTATACATATACTAAAATTCCTGAGTGGCTAGGGGCATTCCAGCAGCAGTGCACTGCAGAAAAGTCAAACATGCATGGGGAATGTAGACAAAAGGGAGCCCTTATCCCAGGCTGGCAGAAATGTAAATTGGTCTAGCCATATGGAAATCAGTATGGAGAGTCCTCAAAAAGAAGTAAAAATAGCATGTGAAAAAACTACACCAGTTCTTGCTATTTACCCAAAGGACCCCATTTCAAACTATCAGAGGTCCTTGTACAGCGATGTCATTGCAGCGCTATTCTAAACAGCTAGTAGGTTTCTAAACAAAGGAATTGTGGCCTATTTGCACAGTAAGTTCTTTTTGTAATAAAGAGCAAAGTTATGTAATTCACAAGAAAATGTATACAACCAGAAATATTCATAGTAAGTAAACTAAGTCAGGCCTAGAAAGACAAATATCATATATTTTCACTAATTTATCTTTATCTTTCCTAGAATACACACACACACAGTGTCTCAGTGAATAAAGGGGACTAACAGAAGGGGGAAGAGCAGGAAAGGGAAAAATAGTTGGGTTTAAGGTGGGCTGTGCTTAAAGTACATAATATACTTGTATTAAAATTGTCCTTACGTAATCCAATGCAACGCCAGGAACAATGAAAACCTTGGAGCAGCTGGGACTACTATATCACCAACTAGCTCTCTTCCATACCATTAATCAAAGACTTGACCTAGGCATGACTCACAGATATTTTCTACTTAGCTACTCTTTGGTCAGGTTCCTGACTGCCCTGGGACTTTGTGTGTACCCTTGCTTGACCATTTGTGTGGTTTTGGTGTTTGTGTCTTTCTAAAACTCATACTGAAACTAAATCCTATATGCAATGGAGAGAGGAACTAATAACATTGGAATGTCTGGTGACTCTCCACCTTGTATAGATGGCTCAGGTGACCTTACTAAAGTATCTAAGAGATACCTTACAACCCCATTTCCAATGCTTTCACTTTTCCCATGGTACATTAAACAGCATCTTGAAACCTGAGACCAGAAAGTTCTCACAAGACTACAAACCTGCAGTGCCCCGATCTTGAACTTTTGGTTTCTGAACAATGAAAACCAATATTTTCTTCACAATGTATATTTATTTTTTAAATATTTTTTTCTTTTTTTGAAAATAGATTCTTGGGCTGGAGAGAGGGCTCAGTGATGAAGAGCACTGGTTGCTCTACTAGAGGAACCAGGTTCAATTCCAGCACCCACACAGCTGCTTACAACTGTCTGTAAGTCCAGTTCCAGAAGATATGACATCCTCACCTAGATTATATACAAGCAAAATACCAGTGCACATGAAATGAAGGAAGGAAGGAAGGAAGGAAGGAAGGAAGGGAGGGAGGGAGGGA
>PVIH01024601.1:0-22421 GCA_004025045.1 Sigmodon hispidus | reverse complement strand
GCTTTCCTGTTATTCCAAATGAAATTGAGTATTGTTCTTTCAAGGTCCAAAAAAATATTGTGTTGGGATTTTGATAGGCAGTGCATTGAATCTGTAGATTGCCTTTGGTAGAATTGCCATTTTTACTATGTTGATCCTACCAATCCAGGAACATGGGAGAGCTTTCCATTTTCTGATATCCTCTTCAATTTCTTTCTTCCAGAAATTCTTTTAAGGTGTTATGTACCAATCATTTACTGAGTTATAAAAGTTACTTATAATTTTTTATCTGATAGTTTAGAATAATCTGAGATGATCTTTTACTTTACATGGAAGGATGTATGAATATGTAAGATGTTATTAGCTCTTTTTCGGAAGTGGAGCTAAGGTTGATCTGACAGTATTCATTCATTTAATATCTTTACTTTGCATGTGTATAGCATTGGAGCTTGCTTATATATAATTTAATCAGTATGCATGACTTCTGTTTTCACTTTGAGACCCTTTTACTTTCTTCTGTCAAAGGAATGTTGACTACATAGGATGAGCAGGAATTGTTGTGAAGCAAGGATCAGCATCTCAGGATGACATAGTTTAGATTTGTAGCGGGCTCCCTTAGCATGCATGCACCCATACACTTAAAACACAAGGCGTATTAAGTGAGCGATGTACAATTCAATTATGTGGCTTTCTGTTCTTTTGGGTTTATCTTATTGAAAAGACAGCTAGAGATCCTCTCCTGGGCACCCTTACTTAGCTTAATACCATCTCTAAGAAACCTGACCTAAATTTTACATTTCACACCGGTCTTTCTGGCTAAGGAAATTAAAGTGTGAACTTTTAATGGAAAATCGCTACCAGAGTAACAAGGGTAGTGCCTTGGTTTGATAGCATCATTACCTTGCTTGTCATTGTTTTACATTCTTAATTGTATATTGTTTTCTTAACAGTTGCTGTGTCCCTTTTAGCCCTTATAGTTAATTTTAGCTACTCCACTTTTGCACAGATTGAGAACGTTAGAAGTAATTAGTTAGTGGATCACCCCAGGGTGTGTAGACAACAAAACCCTTTTAAACTAATGATAGTCTTTGGTGTATGTTTTTATTCTGATTTTATTTTTCGGACAAAATGTATATTACTAATTTCTGATTTAATGATAAAGTGTAAAATTTAACATTTTAATAGATTATTGTTAAAAAAACATAATAGCATGCATTTCTAATTTAATGTTTATTTTCAAGCTCAGTGGGGTATGTACTAGGATTTCATTGCTGTTATATAGTATATTGTGATACAAATGCCCTGTACAGTTTAAGTATCCTTTATGCAAAATTCTCGAGACCAGAAGAATCTGGGACTTTGTATGTTGTAATATTTATAAAATGAATAATAAGATATTTCTGTGGTTAGACCCATGCTTAAACACACAATTAATTTATATTTTACTTATACTTTTAGTATTTCAAAAATGAATTTTGAATGGTAGAGGTTGCATGGGGACAAGAGTAGGATTTTTCTCTTGGGACATCTTGGTGCTCAGAAAGTTTTAGTTAGAAGATTTTGGATTAGGGGTGCTCAGCCTGTGTGCACAGTGTTTATGTGTAATGTATACATGTGAAATCAAGTCATGCAATATGAAAAGATGGTTATTTAGGTACAGCTTCCAGCTACTGAAGTATTGCTTCATAGTGTGGACTTCAAGATGGAGGATTTCCATAATATTCTGTCTCATAGCACGGAGCAGCCACTCTGCTTGATATCTCTGTATAAATACAAAGATATATCAACCTTCTCTCAAAGATATAAACTGTGTCTCTTATAGATTGCACAGGAAGAATATTCTTTGAAATTCTGATGTGGAAAACAGTAAGGCTTAGGGACTTTGTGGTGGAAAGAGTTGGAGTATATGAATTAATGTAGGCCATTAGATTCAAGTTCAAGATATTTGAAAGAACATGATTGTAGTGTGTAGTGGTGGTGGCTGCATAGAATAGATGAAAAAAAATTACTCAAGTTTAACACCTTTCCTGAAATACCATACATAATGGTGGTTAAGTTGTGCTCAGTTATATGCCAATTTGGCACAAGCAAGAGGCATTTGGGAAGAAGAACTCTTAATAAAGGAAATACTTTTATAAGATTAGGCTTTAGGCAAGACTTCAAGGTATTTTCTTAACAAGTGATTTATTAGGGAGAGCCCAGCCCATTCTGTGTGGTACCTCCCCACCCCCAGGCTGTTCTGTAAGAAGGCAGGCTGATCAAGCCATAAGGAGCAAGCCAGTAAGCAGTACCCTTCCATCTGCTCCTGCCTGGAGATTCCTGCCCTGCTTGAGTTCTTTCCCTGACTTCCTTTTATGATGGACTGTAATGTGGAAGTATAAGCTGAAATAAGCCCTCCCCTTCCCAAATGCTTTTGGTCATTGTGCTTCATCAGAGCATTAGAAAGTCTGTAACACTGGTCTTATCAAACCTGTACTGTAACTTTTAAAGAAGATTGCAAACTTTATTTTAGCAGTCATTATTACTCCCCCCAAGATTATTACATGTAAGGTTTAATTATCTTACTCATGTTTTTAGAAATGAACTTATTAGATAATATTAAAAGTGTGTAGGTCTATGAATATATGGTTAAAAGCTTTCTAACATTACTTTGCATGTGAAGATAATATCTGCAAAGCATTAAAGCCACTGCCTGGTAAATATGTGTACAGTAGATGCTATTGCCAATAATTTGAAGTTCCCATAATACATTGTTATCTTGCTAGCAAAAGGCATGTGTAAGTAAAGTTGCACTGTTACTGAGAGGATGTATGTAGTTCTCACCAATATCATCCATGGTCCATTGTGGGACAAATACTGGAAGTCACTGGACTTGAAGTGAGCTGCTCAAGTCTCAGTCTTTCAGAATTCCTCAAAGACATGTATTCACACTGTGCATCTAAGTTAAACAAAACAAAACAAACTGCATTTTCAGATAAACATAAGTACCCACAGCGGGAAATTAGTACTATAATTCACACAAACACAGTTGAGCTCAGATTGCATTAAAGGTAGATAAGATGCAGTCCAGCTGGAGTTGATACTATGATCTCTCCCTCTCTCTTTCTCTCTCCCTCCCTCTTGCTCTCCCTTCCTTCCTCCCTCTCTCTCCCCCTGTTTTTAATGTGTTGAGAATAGCAGTCACATTGTTCATGTGAGCAATATATGCAAATGGAAGTGCAGGATGCTGTTAAAGATACTTACCTTTTAATTTTGTCAGCATTATTCTACAGTAGAATTTAGAAAATGAGCGTTTGGGGCTGGAGAAATGGCTCAGTGGTTAAGAGCACCGTCTGCTCTTCCAGAGGACCCGGGTTCGATTCCCAGCACCCACATGGCAGCTAACAACTGTCTGTAGTTCCAGTTCCAGGCAAACACCAAGGCAAATAAATAAATAAATAAAGTTTAAAAAAAAATCTTTAAAAAAAAAAAAAAGAAAATGAGCGTTCATTTTCTTAAAACTTTTTTTTTGTAATGATGCAGGGTGTTGCACAATTTAAAAAGGACACAATGGCATATTCTTTCTTTTAATGATAGGACTTATAAACTAAGAAGATGATTGCCTCTCTTGTAGACAAAATATTTCTCATGTATAAAACTATGAAAATCTCCCTACAAATTCTTCTGATATTGGCAAACAAATATTTTTGTATCATTAAAACCCTGTAATGAAATGACCTCTTGAAGTTACTTGGCAACAGAAAACCTCACATCATTCTGTTTTTGACTTTACATTCTCACATTAAAACCAGAAACAAAACAACTAAATAAGCAATCTCTTGAATTATGTGGACAAGACATAATTATAGAATATTATGTAAATTGAACAGATAGGAAGGTTAAAACAATGGTGTAAATATGTACTATATCTTCAACAATTAACCTGTTCAGATGCACAGTTTCCTATTCAGAAGTTTCTTCTAGAGTTGCAAAAGATTTTATTTGGTTGAAGCTAGACAGTTGATACAGCAGCTTAACAGTGTTGGCAAATACACAGCTTAGATTTAAAATATGCAATCATTCGGGAATTTTGTTCAACTTATTTTGGTGAAAAAGAGAAAAAATGTACCCGTTCCTGGTACATTGGCATCTGCTCAGAGTAAAGCACTGACTGATGAGGAATTTGTTGAATTTACTGCTTGTATTTAGGCACAATTTCAAGAATTTCCAAGTGTTTCTCTCCTTAATTGTCAGCGACCACTTTTCATGGGTATCATAAAATGATTGAAAAGAATGAATGTAAAAATGAAGATGTTAGTGAAAAATATGAATGTGCTTGACAAATTGCATTTCTGATAATGTGAAGTTCTGTAGACAAGTGTTATCTTGTTCATAAAAGAAGCATATACACTATTAGTTGAAACTTTCTCTAACTTACGTTGGAAAAATTTAAAAGCTTCTTATATATGTGTGTATGTGTATACACATATATGAAGGCTACATATACATATATAAATATATATATTTTGGATATACATACATATACACATGTACATGCATATGCATATATGTGTGTATATATATGCGTGTGTGTGAGTGTGTATGTATGTATGTATATCCCCACTGGTTCCACTAGTTGGAAGGATAGTGAGTATGGAATATTGAGACCGCTGAAGACTGCTTTGGTGTACAGTTACCATAAAGTTTATTTTGATCATATTTTTGTTCCTAGTATCCCCACAGTTGCTGGGTTTCAAGGGTAACAAGATTGCCTTTTTGGATAATGTAAATATCTTCCTGTCATCTTGGACTTTTACATTTTTTTTATTGGTATCATATGAATTCTGCTTAGGATCTGGCATTCACATAGGCTTTGTAAGAAAGCATTAGCATTGCTTTTCGTGATGCCCTCAGACAGTTAGAGCTAGGGATGGGTGGTGGGGAGAAAGAGATGACATGCAGTTAAAAAGGCAGGAGAAATGCACAGTCCATATTGAATATCAAACACCTGAGAGATGAAACACTGAAGAGTTGCCAGTTTTTTAGTCACCAGGTATTGTGCTCTTTTAGCAGGGTTACTACATTTCAAAAGACATTTGTAACTGTGTGCATGCATGTGTGCGTGTGTAGTGTTGATGCATGTGGACCATCATGTGTGCCTAGAGAACACAGTACCACCTTGACTGTCAATCTTCACCTTCCATCTTGTTTGAACTTATGGTTCTTGATGTTCACTATTATGGGCATCAGGCCAGCTGGCCTTGGCCTTCTGGTTGTTCTCTATAAGAGCACAGGGTTTAAGCTGCCACATCTGGGTTTCTGTAGGTTCTAGGACTCTGTCTGCTGAGACAACTTCTCTGTCCATACATTTAGTGGCTTCTTAAGCAAATGGTACATATGATACTCACTTTTGCCTTTATTAGGATCTTTCTAAGTCAGTGGCTTTTGTATGATTTGTTAAATAAATACTTGATATTTGATGGATCTCAATTTTTAATTATTATTTATTTTTAGAAAATAAAGTCCATTTTATTCATGTACCCCCTTGCTCTCCCTCACTTCCCCCTCCTAATCCCTCCCTATCTGCCTACAGCTCCCTCCTCCTCATCCCCCCATTCCGTCCCCCAAGAAAGCAAGAAGTCCCAAGGTGAATCAACTCAGCATCCACTCCAGGCAGATTCGATTTCCTCATGGTAATGGACGGGGTTAGGTATTCCTCAGTGGAGAGTGGGCTCCGAAGTGCCAGTCCATGCATAGAAACACAGTCTGATTTCTCCCCTTGAGGCTCCACATACTGCCCGTGTCAATGGACAGCTGCCTATCCTTGGAGGACCTAGTTCCTTTTCTTGAAGGTTCCCCTTGAACTCTAACCCCAGTGGCTGTTCTTGATTCAGTGAGCTCCTCAGAGCTCCAGCCACTCATCACTGTGGAAGTTACCCTCATAAGCCCTATTCCCTTGCTCGTATAGACTCTTCTCCCCTGCTCTCAGCTGGACCAGGAACTCAGCCCAGTGTTCAGCCATGTGTCTCTGCCTCAACTTCCTCTATTCCTCTATTCATTGCTAGATATAAGTTCTGTGATGACACTTGGGGTGTCTATTATTATGTCTATAATCATATTATTATGATTATAGGGGAAGTCTTGTCTGGGCAACACCTTCACTATTGTTTAGAGACCTAAGCAGGGATATCCTGTGAGTTCTTATAGGTGACCCTAGCACCTAGTCTTTTTCCAACCCCATATTGGCTTCCTTTAATAAGATCTCCATCTTTCTTTTTTCCTTCTTGTTGCTCCGCTCACTCAATCTCCCCTTCTCTCATGATTTGTTGCCACCTCTTCTTGGTTGTAACTCCTTATGCTCTCAATTAGCTAAGGAGATCTTCTCTATTTTCTCTTCCTAGGGGAATCCCTGGATGTCTCTTTTAAGTTCCTTCTGATCCCAAGCTTTTCAGGGGTTGTGATTTTTTTTTGTGTTTTGCAGCTTGAGTGTTCTTTGCTTTTTTTTTTGCTTTTTGTCTAAAATCCACTAATGAGTGAGTACATCCCATGCTTATCTTTCTGGGCTTGTGATACTTAGCTTAGGATGTCTTTTTTTTTTTCTTCTTACTACTGAGTAGTACTCCATTGTGTAAATGTACCACAGTTTGTTAATCCATTCTTCAGTTGACGGGCATCTAGGTTGTTTGCAGGTTCTTTCTATTACGAATAATGCTGCTATGAACATAGTTGAGCTAATGTCTTTGGTGTGAGAATATGAGTCCTTTGAGTATGTGCCTAATAGTGGTATTGCTGGGTTTATGGTGGTTCCTCAGAAAACTGGGAATCTATCTCCCCATGGATCTCAGTTTTAAAACACCTTCCTAAGCTGAATTCCCTGCGATAGATATTATCATACATGATTTTCCTCTGTACCCAACTTTGTCAAGGTATAATTGAGAAATAACAGGTGAACATACGTATAATGTGTAATGTCAGGTTTTGATCTGTTCTTATATTATGAAATTATTGAATTAAACTAATTAACATGTTTATGAACTCATATTGTTAACTTTTTGGTGATCAGAACCTTACTATTTATCCCCAGTCATTTTCAGGAATGCCATAGTTAATAATTATAAGGAGTTTCACTGTATCTTAGAGCTTCGTAATTTAATCATCTTGATTAATGAAAACTTTGTTTTCTTTGATTACTTTCTACTCATTTCCTCACATCCTCAGCCCTAACTACCACTCCTATTCTACTTTCTGCTTCTATAAATTAAACTTTCTGTAATTCAGCATACAAGTGTGATGATTAGGTTTTTGTTTTACTGTGCCTGACTTTTTTCATTAACACATATTTTCCAGGTTCATGCATATTGGCTCAGATTGTATGATTTCCTTCTAAGAAGAAATGATCTTCCCTGTACCCAGCCTCCTGTGTGTGTGTGTGTGTGTTAGTCATCTTTTATTTATTTGTTTATTTTAATCATTGTATAGCCATGCAGTCTGGCTCAATATTTCATTGTTCTTTGGCTCTATTTTTTTTTGTCTATTTTTTTTAGTGTTGCTTCAAAAAAATGGAGAGAGGAATTGCTTGCTGTTGCAGATCAGGCCATTCAAATTTCACTGAATTTCAGCCATTCATTCTTGTAGTTGCTATTTAGCTTTCTTCCAAGCATCAGGCTTTCTGTGCATGAAATGGGGGCAGAACTACTCAAAGGCTGTTAGCACTTGAAAGGTATGAAATGAGGTGTGCCTGTGAGGCCCTGATGGTTATTTAGAGTTCCATCAAGCATATATATATATATATATATATATATATATATATATATATATATATTTCTCTTTATTCAACTTTAATAACTTTTCCTATAGATTTGTTATGATCATGGCCTGGTTTACTGCATTTTTTCATCTATCAGTGTGAAGTTCCTATTGTGTTGTGCTATTACTTTGACCTATATATTGGAGGGATGTGGCAGTGTGTGACATACCCTGATGGTGGAAATTCACTTCAGGAAAAAAAAATCACAGAAAAAAATAGATGGTTAAGACTCAATTTAAGGAACGAATTTTTAATAGACACCTGGGCATATTTCGGTTCTTTCTTTCATTAGTAAATGGTTGTTACAGAAGAAATATGCCTTCCCAGGGTGAAATCACTTTTACCATCGGGAAACGTAGCTCGGGGCTTCCCCAGGGAAGCCCCCAAGAATCAGACCTCCAAGCCAAAAAGGGTTCAGTCATATCCAGTCACAGTGGAAGAGCAGTGTCCTCAGGATGAGTAACAAATCCCAGGCCTGAAACAGTAGATCATGTAACCATAGATAATAGATTGCCCTTACAAGAGAAGTTGATGGTATCCAGCAAACCAATAAAACGGATATTTTGGCAGACCTCCATAAATGAACAAAGACCAAAGTTGACAATAAGAATAGACAATATTTTTATGCAGGGCTTAGTCGACACGGGGGCTGATGTTTCAATCATAACTCAGCAGGCCTGGCACCCCAGGTGACCTCTGAAGGAGGTAGACGTTCAATTTTTAGGTATTGGGACATTGTCTCAGGTAAAACAGAGTGTGAGATGGCTAGAATGCATAGGACCAGAAGGACAGAGAGGGAGATTGAAGCCATACATGGCCGACATAGCAATGGATGGTTAAACTATCCATTTTGGACATAACAAAAAGCTAAAGCCTTTTTAAAAAGTCATATTAGTGGTATAATTTTGGGAGTTATTCTGAACTATTCTGTTTCATGTGGATGATCATAACTGGAAAAGTACATTAAAAACTCTTTAATATAATGAATGCAGGCGCCAGCTAATGCCCAAAGAGGAGCCTGCTGCGAATAAAAGGTTTTACTAACTTATAAACAACACCTTAGGCTCATGCATTCCACACATGCTGTCATTCTTAAATCTCTTTTAAGCCAAAATCCCAGGTCACACTCTGAGCAATTTAACCTGAGACGGGAGACTGCAAATTTGTCTACTGGGGCAGATGGAAAATTTACACAGTAGAGATATTGCCAGAAATATTTCCTAAGTACACCAATGTAATTCTTTTTAAATAGTTGTTACCCACATTCTTTATTACTGCCTGGCTGATTTATGCTTCCCCTGATGAGAGCTTAGGATATTGAATGTTAAGTCTTAGCTTAGGATGGTTGTCATCCCTTGGTATAGGGATGGATCTAATGGCCAGTTGACTGTCTCCTTTTGTTATGGGTAGACTCTTTGGAGGTCAATCTTTGTGAGTAAACATTAGCAAAAAACTTTTTCAGCAACCCCAAAATTCAACTATGATACAGAAATTTTTCTTTTCTTTTCTTTTTCTTTCTTTTCTTTTTTCTTTTTTTTTTTTTTTTTTAACTGTTTTCAACTAGTCTGGTCAATACAGAGCCTATCTCTCAGTCATATTGGAGCTAGTGCTACTCTAGCTAAATTCTACTTTGTGTAATTTAATATTTCCTAAGTAAGTTTATTGCTATATACTTTGTGTCATCAGTTTTATTACTTCAGGTTTCTTCTATATCATTGTGACATGAACCAGATGTGGTGGTGCACAAGTCTATAGTCACAGCACAACATTTAGGAGGTGAAGGCCAGAGGATCAGAAGTCCAAAGCCATTTTTAGCTGCATATAGATTTGATAATCTGTCTGGGCTAAAGATGCTTCATAAAAACAAAACCAAAGAGAAGCAACTACAGGTTACAAGGAGTCTGAATTTAATCAAAGTCCTGCTTGCGGTGATGTAAACAAAAGCATATTTGTATATCAAATAAACACCAATTTTGTTCAAAATCAAATTTATGTACCATTAAATTACTTTACTTTTTATATTTTTAAATGATTGAAGTTAATCTTAAAGTAATACATGTTGGAAACATTTATTTTATTTGATGTGTATAATGTGTGCCTCAGTGGATGTATGTGTACCACAGGTATACAGGAGCTCATAAACAGCAGAAGATACCCTGGAGCTTAGTTATAGACAGTTTGTTGTATGCCTCCAGGTAGGTGCTGGGAACTGAACCTGGTTCCTTTTCCAGAACATCAAGTGCTCTTAACTGCTAAGCCATCCCTATGGCCTGAAACAATTTGCATTTTATTTAAAATTTATTCAGCTACTTTCATGTTGGTATACATTTTAACTTTCAAATAAATTAAAATATTTTTAATTGATCATTAAAAAAGTTTTATCCATTGGGTTAAACTATCCATTTTGGACATAACAAAAAGCTAAAGCCTTTTTAAAAAGTCATATTAGTGGTATAATTTTGGGAGTTATTCTGATCTATTCTGTTTCATGTGGATGATCATAACTGGAAAAGTACATTTTATTTTTAATTTGAGTTAAGTTCTGGAGATTTTAAATAATTGAACTAGATAACCTATCAATGCTTACATGTTTATTGAAGAAAATGATTCTCAATGTCTCTTATCAATTAAATGCACTCTCTTCTTTTAACTATGGAGATTATTGACAACTGGGGCTAGAATGATTACTTAGGTTAAGAGCTTTTGCTGCTCTTGTGGAGGACCCATGTTTTGTTCCCAGTACCCACCCCCACTGGGTGGTTCAATACTGCCAGTAACTCCAGCTCTAGGTGCATCAGCTTCTATGCCTCTTAGAGTACCAATATTTAGATGAACCATCCCCTTGCTTCAAACAATGAAAGATAGAATAGATATTTGGGCTGGAGAGATGGCTCAGAGCTTAGAAGTATTTCTTGTTCTTTCCAGAGGACCCCAAGTTGCTCTACAGTATCCATATCAAATTGCTTATAACCTCCTCTTAGCTCCAGCTCTACAGAAGCCTTCTTCCTGCTTCTGGGGACACCAGCACACACACACACACATTACATGTACACACACTGCATGTATACATAAATGTATGTGAAACCTTCATGTTATAGTAATGACTGACTCACCTAGAAAAATTATGCCTACTGGTTCAGTAATGTCATCAACATCATGGAAATATTTAACTTCATTTTGAATGGACAGAAGTCTCAATCCACCCTATGAGATCCTACATAAGACCAGTATTGGGTTAAGAAGTTATGGCTAGACAGATTATAGGGCCTAATTGAAAACTTAATACTATCATGCTGCTCAATAGACATAATATTAAACTGGCTCCTAATGACTTATTCTTATACCCATGGATCAAGCCTCAGTCAAGGATTCTCTATTTACAGTAGATGGTGACTAACATGGTGACTCACAACTAGCCAAGGTTTAGAAAATTATAGAATGTTTGGTCCTGAAGGGAACTTATACCACCAACCTCTGTCAAGACTCAGGGAGAGTCATTGTAAATGACAAGGAGACATCATTCTCTGCACACAGTAGAGTAGATGCAAATCTGAATTTACTGCAGCTTCAACAGTACACACCAGACCTGTGCAAGCCCAATCCAGACAAAATTCAGTGAGAAAGGAGAAGCTGGACACACAGTCTCACCCTAAGCCTTATGGCTATTGGCAACTATTCGTGTCTAAGAGAAGGAAAGAGTTTCCTCTAAGAAGGTAGCCTTGGTGAGACAGTCAGCCAGTCCAGTAGAAGAGTACATACCCAAAGCTCCCTGGGCAGCAAATTGGCCTTGAAGCTTTTAAAAATAAGAAGATACAAAAATGAATTGGTAGGGGAGGGAAGGTGTTGAGAAAAAAAGACAGAAAGAAGGAAAGAAAAAAAGAAGGAAAGAGAGAAAAAAGAAAGAAAAGAGAACAGCCATAGGCCGAGGCCAGAGTCCTGGAGGGAATTTTGAGTATTACTAGGAGTTCTTATTTTCACCAAAAGTGGCTGTATCTTTCTCAGAGCTGCAGGATGGCATGATCATGCTTTAGAGAGGGTGACCTACCAAGTCCCTGAAACATTTGGCTAATGAGGCTAGGAGGAACTGGGGGATGCCAGAGTGACTGATTTGCCATAGAATGCAGGTTACTGGGGGAGACAGGAGACACCTCAGCTAAAGTCTGTCCCTTCTTACCGTTTCTATAAATTCTGTGTTGCGAAGGTGATGCTGGTACTGAGCACCCTAGAAAGGATTGCTCAATGCTCCTGTAGTGGCAGCTGGACTGAAAACTTGGATGGCCGAAAACCTTTCAGTGATTTTGAGATGGGTTAGTACACTTAGACCTTCAGCATTGTAGAACCAGATGTCAAGACCACTGGACCGTGGGCAGTGCTTAGAGTGAAGCCATGACCAAAAGCAGGAGTAATGGTGTACTTTCAGGCTCTAACAAATTTAGTGTGGGGTGTGTGTGTGTGAGTGTGTATGAGTGTGTGAGTGTGTGTGTGTGTGTGTGTGCGCGCGCGCGCGCGTGCATGTGCGTGCCATGTCATCTTTCTGGAAGTTAGGGGACAGCTTGGAGAAGTTCTTCTTATACTGTGAATTCTGGTTATGGCACTCTGGCTCTCATGGTTGGTAGCAAGCACTATACCCTGCAGATCCATCTTGCTGGCCCATACTTTGTTTTTGGAGGCCAGATCACTCAGTGGGATGCAGGGTTTCTTGATTAGCTTAACTTCACTTTCCAGTGAACTCTGGAGCATTCCACCTACCCAGCACTGTGGTCACAAGCATAGTGCTCAGTTTCTGGCCTTTTATTGATAAGAACCAATGCTCTTATCAGTTACGCTTTGGTGACGAAGCTCAGTTGTGTTGGTTAACAGCCCTGAGCCCATCACAGTTGACAAAGTATGGCTCTTAGTGGCATTTGGATAGTAGTGGCACTGGAGGGCAGAGGAAGGAAGTGCTTGCAAAGCTTTCACTGTTTGTTGGATTTTGCCAGCAGGATTGGCTCTACTAAGGAATAGAGGAATCACAAGCAGTAGGGGCTTCTAAGAAGCGGGTGGTTACAAATCCGTTATGCTGTTTTGTAACTTTCTGAGTATCTTATGTGTGAGCTCTGAGCAGCTCCACGATGGCTGCCCAGGAGTTATTGAGGAAGAGCTTGTCTCTGGGGCATTGGGTCATAGTTGACAAAGTTCCAGGACCTCTTCTGGAAAATTCCACGGAGTGGCAGAGGACCTTGAGCTGGTAGTTTCTCTCATAGTACAATGGCTAGCAAAGGGGAGCCTCTGGGGAGCAAAATTTACCTTTTGTCTGTGCAAGTTAGATCTCAACATTTGGGTGTCTCTAATTCCACAGCACACCTCTATTGTAGCCATTCTTCTCTATTTTAACACAAGGCCAGAGAAGCTACCCAATCAGTTACCCAAGATTGGTTGAAATTGACTTGAAAAAGTACTAGTGTGATATGATATGTGTGTTACTTTCAATTACTTTTAGTCCAGAAAGAACCTCTCATTTGGAATTCACATCCAAGATAATGGTCACTTAGAATCCTAGTGACTTTGAAGACAAACCCTACAAGAATGTGGAGTGACAAAACACTTCCATGCCATGCCTTAGGCACTCATAAGGAACATTAGAAACAGACTCTCTTTGGGGTGTTGGTGTTTTAGAGAGAGATGACTGCCTGGTTTAAAAGTCCCCTTCAACTCTAAGATGTCTTGCAATATATTAGATATATAATTGTCCATAGTATATTTGTCTTATTTGATTTTAGGTAACCCATGTATGTGTGGTAGAATTGATGTGGAGTATTCTGTCATTACACATTGACAATAACAGCAAAACAAACCCCAAACTTGGTTTTGTCGATTGTTAATCCTCATCCTTCTTTAAAATGTCAGGCACCACCTTCAGTCATTGGAAGATACTTTGTGTGAGATAATTAAGTTGTTGGTTCAGAGAGGAGATGTTGGTGCAGGAGTGTTCAGGAGTAAGATTAGGGTGAGGCTGTGCCCTTCTCATTGTGGTTCAAGCTAGTAGTAGTAAAGCAATTGGGCTGCCAGCGTAAATCAGTAAATGAATCGTTCTTTCTGCAAGTATCTATTTCATATGAATTTGTATTTGTTAGCTTGTTTTTCTTATTGATGAGTGAATGCTTCCTACGTGAACTTACTCCCTTCTGTGCTCCGTCACTCACAAGCCAGGTGGGGATCTTCCTGCCATTAATAGTGTTCATTATTCAGAATGCAAGTTGCCTTATATTCCTTTGAATGTGTTTAAGGCTAAGACTAGCACTTTTCTTTAGCCAAAATGTACCACCCTCAGGCTTTACAAAACCGTAGCTACATTGTAGGAAGACCTAAGTGACATTCAGAGTTTAATTAGATTCAGTTCTAAGCATTTCTGAAGGCATAGAATAATACAGCACACATCAAAGGTGCAGGAACTGTTGTTTCTTTTTGATGTATTTGTCTGTGGAGGGTATGCTCTCAGGCTGTGGACTGTGGAGGCCAGAGGTGTCAGATCCCTCGGGTCTGGAATTATGACTATTTCATATGGAAACTGGTAACTGAACTCTGGTCCTCTGAAAGGACAGTAGAGGCTTTAATAACTGAGCCATTTCTTCAGCCTGCACCAGGGACTTTGAATGCTTCAGTACAATGGAGAAATTATATGAGAGTTGATTTTTTTGTTTTTGTTTTTTGTCATAACCTAAATGGTAGTTCCTGGGTAACCAAAAGCAGCAGGTTTCCAGCTGTACTAGACTGGATTGCCTAGGTGCTTTCGAGTCCAGGGCTGACTCGTAAGCCTTGCTTTCTGACCCTGAAGAGTCAGTATACAGAGTTAAGAAGGGTAATGTTCTGCCCTACTTATTCATGATGATTTCTGTTTATTTCTGTTGTTGCAGGATTCTTTTATTTTGTATTTTTTTGCCATTAAAAATGTATGAGTTTCAAGTAAAAATATAGGAATCAGTAGTAAAGCCTTGTTCACTTTTTTTTTCAAGAATCTTTCTACACTTAAAGTTAAAACTTGCAGAATTTATTTTCTTGAAAGGTATTAGATCATTATGAAGGTTCATTTTATAGAACTTCCCTAAAATAAACTTAAACAAATACATATTAAACATTTTTTTCTTTTCTTTTAGAACACTGCCTTTTTAAAGGTTTTCAATTATGTATATATATTTGTGTATAGTGCAGGTGCCCACAGATGTCAGAGAAATTGGATTTTCCAGGATTCAGAGTTATAGACAAATTTGAGCCATCTAACAGAGTTGCTTGGAATTTGACTCAAGTCTTCTGGAAGAGTAGTGCATGCTCTTAACTCTGGAGTCCTCTCCCTGGCTCAGAATGGTGTCTTTGATCAGTTCTAGATAACTAATTTAGACTTTATATCATAAACTATTTGGTGGGAATCTCATTTTGAATGTAAATAAAACCAAACACTCCAGATATGTACATTTTTGTGTCAATTATCATCAAATAATTTTGCTTATTCTGATAGTTCACTCTGCCATTATTAACTACAATAGGTAAATAAAAGTACCTGACTTTAAGTTTCAGTACCAAAGGCAACTTTACCACAAGAGTTAGATATACTTCCTTATACGTGGCAGACAAACTCTCTGGTGCCCTTTGAGCTGTTATTTATTCTATTCCCTTCACTGGATAAAGAAGAACAAAGTCAGCAAAGGGGACGGAACTGCTGAGAAATACACTGAATTGTTGGTAAAATCTCTTTTTATTTGAAAAAAGTATGTAACATTTTGGACGTTGTCTTGTTCCGTAAGAACCATAATGTCTTTTATATATTTACAGGCACGGCTTGGATAAAGAAACATAAGGCTTTGGCCTGTTGCTACATACTTGGTTTCTGTTAACAAATGCACCGTCGAAATAATATTAGCAATTGTGGTTTGGAAGTCATGCTGTGAAATGTTGTGGCTCTTGAAGAAAGGCAGGTCAATGGTTGAAGGCCACTGGAAAAGGGACTTGATGTTGCATAATCATCTCCATTTATTCTTTATTTCCAGATGAAAACTTATACTCCAATTAAATAGTTACCTTTTTTCTTTTATTTTGAAAAATTACTGAACTGTGTTGTGGGTGGACTCATCGCACTTTAAGATGTTGTCACTCTAATCCTGGGAACTTGAGAATGCTATCTTTTATAACATGAGGGGACTTGTAGATGTGGTTAGGATTTTGCGGGAGGATCTTTTCTAGATATTCTGGTGAATGCAGGCCAATTGTGTGGAGTCCTAAAAGTGTGGATTCTCTTCTGCAGGGGACTGAGAGACTAAAGCTGGCCATATGAAGAGCACAACTCACTAGGTTATCTGTTTCTGTGCAAAGAGATGTGCTGAGAACCCAGGCATGCTGGAGCCGATTTAAGAGGAACACAAAGTTGGAACCATGCACTTCTAGGGGTATGACAACAGTCACAAGAGCTTTGGGCCAAAGAATACAGTCAAAACAAGATGCTAGAAACCCAGATTTCTCCTCTGGAGTCTCTGAGGAAGTTGCATGCAGACCTTAGCCTAGGGGACATGCATTTGGTGTATTTGATCTCTGGAGATGTGAGAGTGGTAAAATTGTGAGCTGGCCACAGCAACAGTAGAGGGTAAATATGCTGTAGTTACTGCAGGGGTAAGAAATTCAGATTATCTTGAGGTGAATCACACCCGAGGTAAACACTGCTCTCATTTTGGCTGATGTCTTACCAGCTTATTTTTTTCTCTGTTGAAAATGTACTTGACAGAATGTGCTTTGCTTGAATTTCTTCTCTTGATGCATTGTCTGTCTAGGATGGAGTTTTAAGTAAAGGGGGTTTGGCAACCTTGTGAGACCTTAAGTGGAAGAAGACTGAATAAATTTATTTGGGTCTTAGAATTGAATGTTCAAGTTGTTCAAATTATGGGTTAACCTTCATTTATCCTTTAAAAACATACATCTTTATTACTTCTTTGAGGATTCTATACATGGTATTTTGACTATGTTCCCCACAGATCCACCCCAATCCATACTCATCCCAACTTTATGTCCCCCCCCAAACCCATTGATTCCTATTACTTCTACCTATATACTGTTTGGTTGTGATCATCCACTGGCACATGTTAAACCTAGTAGATGTCACAGTCCTAAGGAAAACAAACTCCCTATCTCCTGGCAGCTATTGATCAGCAGGGACTTTGAGGCCATACATCCTCTCAGGCTTGAGTTTCTCTGGGTCTTGTGCATACTGTCACAACATCTTGTGAGTTTATATTGTGCCCTATTGTGTCCTGTAAGCATTGTGTTCTTGTAGCTGTCTGTCTGTCTATCTATCTATCTATCTATCACCTTTGGCTCCTACAGTTTTTCTACCCCCTCCTCTGCAATGATCCCTAAACCTTGGGAGGAGGGGGTGTGATACAAATGTCCCACTGAGGGCAGAACACTCTACACCTAGACCAGGTATGGATCTCTGTGTTAATTTTTTTCTATTTTTCTTTAAAGTTTTAAATTTTATTTATCTATTTATTTGACATTCGGACTGTGGCCTCCCCTCCACCTTTGCCTTCCACCCCTTTTCTCATTCTTCCTCTGCCCCCCCACCTCAATTCACCCCTCTGTAATCACTTAGAAAGAGTCAGGCCTCCCATGGGCTTCAGCAAAGCATAGCATAGCAAGTGACCATTCGACCAAGCACCTCTCTCTGAATTCAGGCTGGGCAAAGTAATCCAGCTGAGGAATAAGTTACCAAGAGCGAACCAAAGCACCAGAGACAGTCCTGCTCACATTTCCAGGACCGATATATATAGACCTAGCTATACAACGATCATAGATGTGCAGAGGGCCTAGTTTGGTTCCGGGCAGGCTCCCTGGTTGTTGGTTCAGGCTCTGTAAGTTTTTCTGTGATGCTCTTGACTCCTACAATCTCTGCTCAGCACGACTTCCTGAGCATGGCCCAATATTTAGCTGTAGATCTTTGGATCTGCCTCTATCAGTCACTGGATGACAGCTCTCTGATGACAACTGGGGTAGTCATCAAACTGATCATCACAAGGGATGGTCAGTTCAGGCTATGCATCCCACTGCTACCAGGGGTCTTAGCTGGGGCCATTTTTGTAGAGGTGTGGATGTTTTCTCTTGCTTCAGGCTTCTACCCAACTCTATGAAGTCCCTTTTCCAGGCATCTCTCTCATTACTTCCCCCCTCCAACCACCTCTCAACACAAACCCTCAAGTTCCCATGCCCACTCCTCCCTAATCCAACCAAGAGATTTCTGTTTCTCCTCCCCAGGGAGACCCATGTGTCTCTTCTTGGGGCCCCCTTGTGACCTAGCCTCGCTGGGTGTGTGAGTACATACCATTTTTGTCTTTATGCTCTGGATTACCTCACTGAGGATGATTTTTTTTTTCTAGTTCCATCTACTTGTCTGCAAACTTTCTGTTACACTGAACCTGAGAGAGGAGAAAGTGGGAAAAATAGCCTTAAACACATTGACACAGGAGACAACTTCCTGAATAGTAGTACTTAATAGCACAGACACCAAGATTGACAGTTAATAAATGGGGTCTTCTGAAACTGAAAAGCTTCTATAAGGCAAAGGACACTGTCAATAGGACAAAATAGCAGCCTACAAAATGGGAAAATAATGGGACTGGAGAGATGGCTCAGCGATTAAGAGCATAGACTCTTCTTCTGGAGGACCTGAGATTGATTCCCAGCATCCACATGGCAGCTAACAACTGTCTGGAATTCTAAGACCTGACACCTTTACACTGTTATACACGCAGGCAAAACACCAATTCGCATAAAATAAAAATAAATATTTAAAAAAAATGAGAAAAGATCTTCACCAACCCTACATCTGTGTTAATTTCTATCTACTGCAAAGAGAAGCTTCTCTGATGAGGATGGAGAGATGCATTAATCTCTGGTCTTAAAAAAATCTTTAGATGTCAGCTTTACATTATTTCTATTCCTTTAGCAGCATAGCAGGAAGCCTTAAATCCAATCCGAAGGTGGTTGGTTACTCCCATGCCCGTTGTGGCACTGTTGGCACCAGTGCTCATATTTAAAGAAGTGGGTCATTATTGTAGCTTGCTGGGTTTGGAGCTATCTAAGATTGATAACTTTTTCATGCCCAGTACCTCTCTAGCACTATGAAAACTGGAGAGCAGGGATGAATTTTCCTGACCAACACTAGTATGATATCTACATGCTCTACAATTCAAATATGTAATTTCTTCAGCAATTGGGTCTTAGTGATTTGAATTTAGAAAAAAATTCAGCTCTTTTTTTCTAGGTTGAAGGTAATTGAACTTAACAGAATCCTGTGTCCTAGTGTTTCTTCTTCTTAGAGACTGAGAAGATAAACATGCAGTTGTTGGAAGAGTGATAGCTTCATATGTCTGTCCAACAATCCAGTTAAAACATACAAGCTTCTACTTTTGGAAATTAAGACTCCATTTTTATTTTTTACTGTGTTTAAAATCCCCTTATATGTATGTGGTGGGACATTTTTCTATTTGTCTATCTTCAATGAACTGCTTTTGGTACTACTGGTTTGTATCCTAAGGGTTGATGTCCAAAATTAGTTATAACTTTTTTCAGCACAAAGACTTTTTACACTTTTCTTTTGCAAAGCATGAACACGAAGGTATTTGTTTCTGCTTTGTCTTTTGCATAGAAAGCAAGTGCTACAAGGAGCTGGGTAGTAAGAAGGACATGTCTTTAGTAGCCAAATCTTCCTGTTGGGTGGATAGCATCTAAAAGATCTCTAGCAAGTTCATACAGATTCATAGTGGATAGCAACAGGCTTCAAAAATGCAGTATTTGACTCTGAATTTTCCTATCTTTCTTACACAAGAGCAGGTCTAATTTTATATCATAACTTTATATCATAATTTACATTGGTTATTAAGTTATAAAATACATTCCTATGTGTTTAAGACATTCTAGAAAAATAATTGCTTAAAAATAAAGTTTCATCCTATTTATTTGTATTCACTTCACAATATATTTTTTAACTTCTTAGGGTTTTAGAAATATACAATTTGTAAACATTGTCTTTGACATGTCCATTTTTGCCTGGAAACAATTATTTGACTTATTAAATAGGGCAGAGTTGCCTTTATTAAGTTGAGGTGTTTTGATTTTGAAGACATTGATTCATAACCACAGGCTCACAGACTCTATTGGGTGAGTTATCTGGGGGTGAGTGAACACTGTGGACAAAGGTTTTTTGCTAGCTTTAGATGCTTGCTAGAAAAAGTAGAATTATTTTTCATATTGTCTTCTAAATATGCCCTTAGAAGCAGAATTTATGGTTAGTGTATATATATATATATATATATATATATATATATATATATATATATATATATCTGTATTTGAAACTTGATATATTCAGGCTAAGAAGTTCTCATTTCTACCTTGAATGCGTGATCATCATTCCAAGAAAATCTGTAAAGAGAATTGATAGGTTTTTAGGAGGATGAGAAGAAGTGATGGGTGATTAGGAGGATGAGAAGCACTGGGAAAAATGTTGGTCTCTTTCTACAGGAAATAAACAACAAAATCTGGGGTCTGAGTCTTCTCTAAGGAACTGTGATTTTTGCCTTTTACTAGCTCTGGGTTTAAAGTCATGGAATACGTGGCCTTCCTTCCTGAGCACATTTTATGGTAGGGCCTGAATAAATATTTGTTGAATTGAATGAGTCTTTGCAGCAGTAATCCTTTATGGTTGTTAGTGGAGCTCTTGTCTAAATGCTATAAAAGTCACTTCGGTGTTTTACTTGTCAAATCTTAGCCTAATTTTAAACAATAAAAACACCTTTACACATAAAATATAGTGGCAAGAGATTCCAGGATGCAGAGGAGTGAATTTGTTTTGGAGAAAAGAAAAAAAAAACCTTAAATACTAAGAAATGTTACCAATGTTTGTTGGATGTCTGCCTGCTGGGTTTTGTTTCCCATTCACCTGTGAGTCTGAGACTCTTAGAGGGCTGCAGGGTGGGGGTGGGGTGGGGGGGTGGTGTATTTGAAATAGTAGTGAAATGATGTGATCATTTCTGGAAACCTTATTATTTGAATATATTCCTTTAAAATTCTTTGAAAAAAATGATGGTTTTAAGACAAATGTTAAAGAAATGCTCATTTTAAATGTAAATAAAGTTAATAAATAAAAAATAAATAAATAAATAAATAAATAAATGTTGGCTGGCAGCTTTGGTTTGACTCAGTAGGATTAGTTTAAAATATTTAACTTTTCCTATCAACTCTTAAGCTTTAGTAACTTGGAAACAATTTTACTTACTCATTATGTTAACTGTATTTCTTGGTAAACTTAAAATTTATTAAAATACTTAAAATTATTTAAATCTGTACCTGTAATATTTATTGGTGGTATTGTAGGTGACATGTTCTGTACATATGTGTGAATCCCTTCCTGCTTAGGTGTGTGTGTTTTATGTCTACAATACTTTTAAGGCATTGCCTACCTCTTTTTTTTTCATTGAATTTAGCTTTTGAAATCCCATATTTTCACCTCATATGCGTTCGATTTTATGCTCTGCTGTTTTCTTGTCCCTGACTTACTTTTGACACAGCTGGAAGCCTCTCAGGCATTCTTAAGTTCTGAGATACCCAGGAGTTGACCTTCTCCATAGTTACCATAAATGCTGCCAGGTGAGTATTGTTTCTGATTTTCTGGAATCCTGTTGCTTGTTAATATAATATCTAGTTCTTGATGAAGACTGGGCTCTCTCAAGTGCAAACACTGTGGTTTGTGCATGCTGCTGCATGCTGTAAGCTTGAAGTGAAGCTATTCTCTGTAACTCTTCTTTGGGAAAGCATATCTCAGCCCTAGATGCTTAGTAGGGTTTTATTTTTAAAGTTGGACATACAGACACAGAAAAGGTAGGTTGCAGCCTCACTCCCAGATAACTCTAGAAATCTCCTACTCTTACTCATTACTAGATGTTCACTTCTCTTTTCTGGTAATAGCATTTTAAGGCCTAAAAATATTTTTTAAGACTCTGGAGCAGGGGCAGGTAAACTCTGCCCCTGACCACATCCACAGCTCCTGCTGAGGGAAACCCCGCCACGACCTCGAACTGAGCTAACCAACTACAGGGGTCTCTGAAGGGCAGATTCAGACTCCGCCCAGAGGTGAGGTGAGGAGGGGGCAAGAGGCCTCAGCGCCTATATCCCAGCCTGGGAGGGAGAGTTGAGCTCCCATTGCTTCTGGTTCCGCTCCCGGGACCGAGTGCTGTCTGCAGAATCCCAGTGCACTCTGGAGCAGGGGCAGGTAAACTCTGCCCCTGACCACATCCACAGCTCCTGCTGAGGGATTTTGCACGGCTCCCCACCACGACTTCGAACTGAGTGAACCAACAACTGCAGGGGTCTCTGAAAGACAGAATCAGACCCTGACCAGAAAGGAGACAGGAGGCACACAAACCCTAGTGCCACAATTGCCCAGGACCCATCTAATCGTGAACCACTGAAGCCATGGGCAAATGTCAGTGCAAAAAATTACATAATACTACAAAGGACAACATGGTAACTCCAGAAGAGAGTGGCGATCTTACAAATACAAGACCTGAACTGAGCAATGAAGAGGAAACAGAAGGAAGCAACACCAAAAATTCCTTTTTGATGATCATCGAAGCTCTCA
>PVIH01024600.1:0-22422 GCA_004025045.1 Sigmodon hispidus | reverse complement strand
CTGTGGTACATCTACACAATGAAATACTACTCAGCAGTAAGAAAAAATGATATCCTAAAATTCACAGGCAAATGGATGGATTTGGAGAATATCCTCCTGAGCGAAGTATCACAAACTCAGAGAGATAAGCAGGGGATGTACTCACTCACTAGTGGTCTCTAAACAAACAAACAAGAAAAAAAGCCAAACATGCCCAAGCAGCACACCACAACCACTGAACAGCTTGGGATCAGAAACACCCTGGACTGACCCTTCAAACCCCAGTCCATCTATAGGAACACCTGACTCACTCTTGATGGAGGGGGGACAAAACTGGATTTAGCCAGGAGTGAAGACTGATCCAAGCATTATTGTGCCAGTGGGACCATAGGACTGTCTGCTCCCTGCCAAGTGAGGGGATGGGGAGTTGCAGAGAAGAAAAATAACCAGATGTGGTGGGAGGGGGAAGAGACCTTGAATAAGGATATACAGGAATGGAAAAAAAATTTAGAGGGAAAGCTGAGCACAAAGAAAATATATGTGTAGCAATCTTATTTGCATTTCCACCCTTGATAAGCCATGCTTATGATTATTATCCTCTGTATAGTTATTGTTAACTCTTCTGCATTTTTAAATTCTTCTTACTGTTTTTTTTATAAATACAAAATAAAGAAGGAAAAAAAAAGAAAAGAAAGTATGTTCCTAGAGCTCTTCTGAAATCTTGCAAATTCTAAGTTAATTAAGTTTTAGTATAACAATAAATATTTTTCTGTAATTTAAATATATTTGCTTATATTCAATTCATATTTCTATTTTTCTGGAGTGTCTTCATTTTCTAGAAAATAATAATCTAATAAAATACTTAGCATCAATTTATTAGTCAATAAAAATCAGTGCTACTTATTTGATATTCTTGGAAGATACATTATCTATTCACCTTTTCCTAAATTATGTCCTATACTTACAAAAAGAAAGAAAGTATGTTCCTTTTGTCCAGACCTGGAAAGTAATTATAATAATTAAATGTTTTTCTAGTTCTGTCTATTCAGAGTGGCTTTATAATAGCAGACATGTGAGAGAAGAAATGAAGTACAGAGAATGAGTCTAAGAAGCAGTTTAAATGGTGGTATGTTATGTAATAGTATTTTGGTGTCTATGTAAGTTGTAGCTAGCAGTCTTGTGAGATGGAAGTTATCCAAATAATAGAAGACGTAAATATTTAACAATAGAAACCTAGCAGTTTTGAGTAATACTAGTGGATATTGACTACATATCAAATTTCTGGGCTCTGAGCATATTTCTTGAATATGATGAAGGTAGATACTGTCCTCACAGAAATGGCATTCAAAAAAAGGGGAAGCCCATGATAAGTAAGCCAACAAGCAATTAAGCAAAGTAAGTTCTAATAGGAATAAGGAAATTATAACAAATGTGATGTTGACTAAGGCAAGTTAGGAGAAAGGGCTGATTACTTCAAATTGCATTTTATTACAAAGCTGTGTTGAGGACATTTGAATTGAGGCTTGAATGATAAGAAGTAGTCAATCATTGGGAAAGCTACGACTGGAAATTCTATGTAGCAGAAATAACAAATGGAAAGGTCCAAAGCTGAGAATAAACTTAGTATGATCAAAAATCAGGAAGGTTGGTGTGGTTAGAGTTTGATGAGCTGGGATTGGAACATATTGAGCATTAGAAATTATGGAAAAGAATAGAGGTTTTATTTTAAATGCATTGGAAATTCATGAAAGGGACTTAGTTGATCATAACCATAATAGAATGTTTAATATCCTTCTCTCATAATTTGTTCCCACACTTTCTTGGCTGTGCCCCTGTATGTTCCCAAATAGTTAGGAAGATATTCTCTATTTTCTCTTCCTAGGGGAATCCCTGGATGTCTCTCTTAAGTTTGATCTGACCCCAAACTTTTCAGAGGTCACAGTTTGCAGCTTGGGTGTTGTTTGCTTTCTGTGTAAAGTCCACTGATGAGTGAGTACATCCCATTCTTATCCTTCTGGGTTTTTGATACTTCATTCAGGAGGATATTCTCTAAATCCATCCATTTTTCTGCAAACTTTAGGATGTCATTGTTTTTTTTCTGCTGAGTAGTACTCCATTGTGTAGATGTACCACAGATTGTTAATTCATTCCTCAGGTGAGGGCATGCAGGTTGTTTCTAGGTTCTTTCTATTATAAACAATGCTGCTATGAACATAGTTGAGCTAATGCTTTTGGAGTGTGGATTTGGATCCTTTAAGTATATGCCCAATAGTGGTATTGCTGAATCCTTGGGGAGATTGATTCCCAGTTTTCTGAGAAACCACCATAATGCATTCCAAAGTGGCTGTACAAGTTTACATGCCCACCTTGAGACTTTTTGCTATTTGGGAGAGAAGATGGGGAATGGGGAGGAGAGAGGCTGAAAGCTGACCTGGAGTGATTGAGAGGGAGAAAGGAGGGTGATAAAGAGGATACATGGAAAAAAAGGACTTCATTTGAAAAACAAATTTTTAAAAAATAAAAAACTTTTAATATGACAACTTGGGATGTTGTCATACTGGATCAGAGAAGATGGGTGCTGGCTCTAATGTAATATCTATGAACTATGTTTGTGCTTACATGGAAGCCAGAACAAGTAGAACAGATCTGATATAGTGATTAAAAACAAGGAGGTGTGGAAAATGACCACTAGATTTCTTAGTTGTACAATTCAATTAGAAAAGAGACACTCTGGAGTAACAAATTTGGGATGTAAGTGTTTGAAAGTCAGAAGTACTGGGTAAAACTTGATGAACATGAGATTGCTTAAAGATTTAAAAATTAATAAAATGACTATACAGTTGAATATGAAGGCATGAAACTCAAAGAAGAAATCTGGGCAAGTATGTCTAGCATGATCACGCTTATCCCTTAGCTACAACACAACCACTCATAACTGGAAGCAGGATAAGCCTAGTGTTGCTCAGCCATAACAAAGAATAAAATTAAGTTATTTGCAGGAAAATGGGTATTAATTGAAAACAACAGTGAGCTAAGCCAGTCTCAGAAAGATAAATGTTCTTTTTTTTCTCATTTGTGAAAAAAATTCACATCATCAAGTAAACTTGATATAAACTCCATTTTAAATGTCATATTTTCAGTCCTCAAACAAAACAACTTAACATTATCTCACATCTTCTTTAAGCTATGATTCCATTTCACCCTTATTTCATAGCAATGACTTGCAAAGTACATATATTTTCTGTCCAAAGTTTTCATTTTCTTTTCTCTCTTTAGTCCATTCTATACAAACTCTCTTCCCTTAGTCTCTTTTCTCCCATTTTTCAGAAACAGTCCTTATCATCATTAGCAGAATTTCACATAATCAAGTTGAAAGCTACATCATCTTTTTTTAAAGAACTATTAAAGAGTATTTAATAGAGTCAGTCATTCTCATTTGACTTCTTAAAATCATAAGTTTTAGTTAGGATATGAAATTATGAGTTTCCTTATAATTTTAAGCATGCTCATATTTACCCCTATTATCCTTTCCCTATTTGCTCTGGACTTCTTCCGTACCCCAGGTTTTTAAGCCATAAATTTTTATATTCTGTGCATGTAAACTAGCTTGCAGTATTTATTCATTACTATTTCTATTTCTCTCCCTTGTTTCCCCTCACTTTTCTCTGCCCATCCCCAAATAGTGTCACATTAACAATCAGTTATTTCAATAATTATATGTAGTTTCATCACTTTCCTCCCACATAAAAATACTGACCCTTTTTAATTTCTCATTGGGGGCTTCATCTCCTCTCACCTTCACTCTGTATCAGTGTTCTTGAGATTAGATTTTTTTAGAATTCTTTTCATCTTTAACTTTAGTGTTTAGTTAAACAAATTTTCTGATCAGAAATAGACTGATGCCTTTGAAACTTAGACCTGTGTCCAGAGTGGAATTAGAGGTGAGCAGACTCCAGCTCCTGGGATGCCCATCTGGAGAATCCCTTTCCAGGCTAGGGTCACAACCAAGGTTCTGATCTCAGACTCCTGCTAGCAGACAGGCTCTAGGCTTTAACTGGTTTAAGTCAGACTTAAGAAATAACTATCCACAAATCTGGCTGTTCAGAAAGCATTAGAGGGAATGCTCCAACCTAAGGATCCCAAACACACTCATGAAACCACGAACATTCATTAATCCCACAGAAGAAAAGCCCAAAGACAGGAAATACGTATAACTTACCACCAAAAATAACAGGAAATAACAATCAGTGGTCAGTAATATCCCTTAATATTAATAGATTCAATTCACATCTAAAAAGACACAAACTAACATGATGGATACAAAGCCATCCTTCTGCTGCATACAAGAAACACACGTGAACCTTAAAGACAGACAAAGCCTCAGAGTAAAGTGTTGGGAAAAGATTTTTCAATCAAATGACCCTAAGAAACAAGCTGGAGTTGCCATCCTAATATCTAACAAAGTATCTTCAAACTGAAATCAATTAAAAGAGATCAGGATGGACATTACTTATTCATGTATCTCAGGTATCTCAGGAAAAATTGATCAAGGTGAGATTTTATTCGTGAATATTTATGCCCCTAATATAAGGGCATCAATATGTTTAAAGTTCAAGTCCTACATTAGTTCTCACATCTTAATACAATACCCCACTTTCACCCTTGGATAGGTCAACCACAGACTCAACAGAGAAGTAAGGAGTCTAACAGAGGTTATGATGCAAATGGATTTAGTAGATATTTATAGATGCTTCCATTCAAATGAAAGGGAATATACATATTTCTCAGTACCATATGGAATTTTTTCTAAAATTGAACACATAATTGATCATAAAGCAAATATAAATAGATACAAAAAATGAAAATAATCCCTTGTATCATGTCAGACCACCATGGCTTAAAGTTAGAGTTCAACAACATCAAAAATCACAGAAAGCCTACCAACTCATGGACACTAAACACCACTCAGCTGAACCACCTCTGATTCAAGGAAGAAATTAAGAAAGAAATCAAAGTCTTCCTAGAGTTTAACGAAAATGAACCCACAATGTACCCAAACTTGTGAGAAACAATCAAAGCAGTCTTAAGAGGGAAATACATAGCACTAGATGCCTATATGAAAAACCTAGAGAAATCCCACACTAGAAAACTAACAGCACAGCTGAAAAGCTTAGAACAATTAGAAGCAAACTCACCTAAAAGGAGTAGACAGCAGGAAATAATCAAATTTAGAGGTGAAATCAATACAATTGAAACAAAAAGAACAATACAAAGAATCAATGGAACAAAGAGTTGGTTCTTTGAGAAAGTCAACAAGATAGATAAACCCTTATCCAAAATAACAAAAAGCAGAGAGAGAGATTATCCAAATCAACAAAATCAGAAATGAAAAGAGGGACATAGCAACAGACCCCCAGGAAATCCAGAGAACTATCAAGTCATACTTTGAAAATCTATACTGCACAAAAATGAAAAATCCAGAAGAAATGGACAGCTGTTTGGATAGGTAACATTTACCAAAATTAAATCAAGTTTAGAT
This sequence comes from Sigmodon hispidus, assembly GCA_004025045.1. NCBI lineage: Eukaryota > Metazoa > Chordata > Mammalia > Rodentia > Cricetidae > Sigmodon > Sigmodon hispidus. The sequence goes on along the minus strand of PVIH01024600.1, from coordinate 16,904 downwards.
TGAATACCTAAATAGAACTATAACTCTAAAGGTAATTGAAGCTGTCAGTAAAAGCCTCCCAAGAAAAAAATGCCTAGATCCAGATGGTTTAAGTGTAGAATTCTACCACACATTCAAAGAAGATCTACTACCAATACTCCTCAAACTGTTTCATACAGTAGAAACTGAAGGACTATTGCCAAAATCATTTTCTGAGGCCACAATTACCCTAACACTCAAGTCACTCAAAGCCTCAACAAAGAAAGAAAATTACAGACCAACTTTCCTCATGAATATAGATACACAAATTCTCAACAAATTTTTGGCAAACCAGACCTAATCCAATGTTGGAAAAGCATTACCAAATGTCCTAAGCAAAACTTGCTAGGACATCACTGGTGTTTGTTTAGAAAACCATATCTATAAAGTGTGATGGAGGCAGCCTTATTTGTAAGTTACTGCCAAGTGAGTTCACAGTTTAAAAAATAGATATCAAACTTCTTCTTAAAAAAAGAAACAATTAATAAGCAGCTATTATGGTCAGTAGAAGTTGAAGATAACCTTCAGAGTATGAAATAGTGTCATTCATTCTGCTAATACCTATTTTTAAGGAGAATGTGAGTCAACATTGCTGTCCTTTTTCTGTGAGAACTAACATCACAAACTCATTGGCTTTGAAAGGAGGTAGAGCTGAGCAAGAACATTGGCTTATGACACCTTACAAGGTCACTGGCCTGTAAGAGTACCCTGTTGGTATATTAGCTATAAACACTACTTCTGCTTCAATGTAATGGATTTTAAGGTCTATGCTTTGCCAAATTGATTTATGAAAGGAATTGCTGCTGTAGCTGAGTGTAGCATTTGAGTTCTGAGGCTAAACCTAAATGGACAAAGTTTATGAGTACCATCCTTCAGCCTGGTTCTGATGGCTACTGTCTCATCACCCTTACTCTTCTCTCCCATTCCACAATCTCTAATTGTCATGAGAAGGAATTGGGATGGAAAAAATGGGAAGCACAGAGTGTAGAGAAGCTCAGAGTAGAAACCATTTTCTAAATCCAATGCCACTGTATAAGTAAATTCACACAAAAAATTATTCTCAAAATCATTAAAACAGTAAGTTGTCCCTTAGCCCTGAACTAGTGACACTCAAATGATATGCTTGCTAAGTTGTTAAGCTAGGTGTTCCCAAGGATCAGCTGGGTTACGTTGAGAATTGGTAACCTTCTCTATGCTTCATCTTGTTCGCCTGGAAAATTATGGTAATAATAGCTAATTTAATCTCCACACAGAAACAAATGTGAACAAAGCAATGATAATAATTACAATTATTGCCATCAAATAATAGTTGCCACTAGAACAAGAAATACTAGGCAACACTTGAGCACTCTATATGTGTGTATCATTTACTCTTATACTTTAATATGGTGTGCATTATTTTAATATTCTCTTCAAAAAGATCTGAAGTATAGAGAAAGATGTGCTAGGCTAGTATGTGGAAGAGCCAGATTCATGATAGCCTGACAATTGATGAATAATAATGAAGATGAGGTTTATTTTGGAATAAAATGCCCAGATCACTAAGTAACCAACTGTCTATGTTACTTATTATAATATAACAATAATTACTTTGAGTCTTCAGCAAATAATTTTATTCTTAATGATATCCTTTTAATTGATGGATACCTGATACATATTCTATTAGCAATGTACGTGGGTGATTATTTTCTATACTCCTTTTGTAAACTACGTTATTCTTTTTTGACATGTTTGCTAAGTTTGTCAAAAGACTCCTTTTGTTCATCTGCAAACAAAGGAGTCTACAGCTTAAAAATGACATTCATCCTGATAACAGACTTGCAATCCATAAAACAAATGTGTGGTGCAGTTTTACTAGGACTTTCCCTTGCACTTAACCTGAAATATAATTGCATGCTTCTGCTGAAGAAAATAAATAGTGGCTCAATAAAGATACTTCATTTCTAGATAGGTTGAACTAAGAAACAGTATTTTTAAAGTGGGGAGCTCAGAAGAAGCCAGACAGAAAACTAAACAAAAATAAAGTTCACAGGTTCATTTATTCCCAATTAGTTCCATTAAAAGATAAAATAATAACTTAATTTACAGAACTCAATGGCCTATATTTCTAACTCTAGACCCAGATAACATTTCATTCCATAAAATTAAACATGTTTTAATGAGTGGAAGGGAAGACATTGCTTTGGTAAACTAGAAGGGGTTACAGAAAGGAGAAATAAAAGTAAAACCAGATTAGACATTAAAAACAGAAAAAAATGGCACAATAGAAAAAATCCTGTTAGCATTAACTGATTTCAAATTCTCTCTTGTCTCTGTCTCTGTTTCTCTGCCTGTCTGAGCTGACTCTCTCTCTCTCTCTCTACCACTGTGTATGTGAGTGTTGTGTGTGTACTTTGTGTGTCTGTGTATGTGTGGCATATGTGTGTGGTGTAAGTATGTGTGTTTGTGTGTGTGTTTGCATGTGCTGTGTGTCTGTATATTGGAGTATGTGTATTTGTGTGTGCTGTGTGTGTTTATGTGTGTATATATATACATATGTACATACATATATATATTGTGTTGTCCATGTCTATTCTATGTGTATGTGTGGAATATGTATATCTTTCTGCATGCTGTGTGTCTTTATGTGTACATATGGTATATATGCATGTATGAGTGGTGTGTGTGTATATGTATGTGCAATCTTGCATGAGAATACATGTAGGAAATAGAGAGAACAATCTTCTTTACTATACCAGGTGAAACTTTTCTGAGAAATTTGGCTGTCACCTTTCTAATTCTGATTTCTCAGAAGACACAATAAACAGCCTAGTGTCACCTTTGTGGTGTGGAACTTCATCTTAAGCTACTTGACTTTTATTTTTATCCTGGTCTGTTGGGCAGGAGCTTACTCAGTAAACATGGCATAGTTGTATTCTTTAATTCACTGTAGCTGTGGACATCTCCAAAAGACTGGATTCATCAACTTTCTTCATGGGTGGGGGAGGTGCCCAGACATGCCCCAGTTCTCTGAGGGATTATATTTAGCAGTTAACCATTGTGAGAAGGGGTGGCATTTTCTAAATTTTTCCTGTTTACCTTCTTCTTATCTTTTTTACTTTATTTTATTATTATCAACAAAGAAGTCACACTTTCTATCATTGTATATCCTTATTTAGGTCCCTCCCCCCTGCAAACACATCAGGTAATTCTCTCTTCTCCACAACTCACCATCTCCCCCACCCCCGCAGGTTGTCCCAATGTCCCAATATTGCTTAGTTCAGCCTCTACTCCTGACAGATCCAGTTTTCTCCCCCCAACCTCAAGACTGAGTCAGTTGTTCCTCAAGGGGGAGAGGGATCCAAGGAGTCAGTCCAAAGTGTTTCTGATCCCAAGCTGTTCAGTGGTTGTGGTTTGCAGCTTAGGAATGCTTTGCTTTTTTCTTGTTTGTTTGTTTGGTTAGTTGGTTGGTTAGAGTCCACTAATGAATGAGGACATCCTCTGCTTATCTTTCTGTGTTTGTGTTACGTTGCTAAGGAGGATATTCTTCAAATCCATCCATTTACATGAAAATTTTAGGATATCATTTTTTCTTACTGCTGAGTACATCCATTGTATAGATGTACCACAGTTTGTTAATCCATTCTTCAGATGAGGGGCATCTAGGTTGTTTCCAGGTTCTTGCTATTACAAATAATGCTGCTATGAACATAGTTGAGCTAATGACTTTGGAGTGTGACTGTGAATCTTTAGGGTATATACCCAGAAGTGGTATTGCTGGGTCCTTGGGGAGATTTATTCTCAATTTTCTAAGAAACCTCCATACTGCATTCCAAAGTGGCTGAACAAGCGTACACTCCCACCAACAATGGAGGAGTGTTCCTCTTGTTCTGCATCCTCTCCAGCATAGGCTGTCATTTGTGTCTTTTATCTTAGCCAATCTAACAGGTGTCAAGTGGTATCTCAACGTTGTTTTGATCTGCATTTCTCTGATGATGAGCACTTTTTATGGTGCCTTTCCATCATTAGTAATTCTGCTGAGAATTCCCTTTTTAGAACTGAATCCCATTTTTTTATTGGGTTATTCAATGTTTGGGGCTCTAGATTCTTTTTTTTCTTTCATTCTTTCTTTTGTATTTATCAAGAAAAACAGTAAATTGAATTTAAAATGCTGATAAGTTAACAATAACTACAAAGAAAATAAAAATCATAAGCATGACTTATCAAGGGTGATAATGCAAATAGTTTGCTGCACATAAAATATTTGTGTTCAGCTTTCCCTCTGAATTTTTTTTCTATCCCTGTATATCCTTATTCAAAGTTCCTTCCCCCTCCTGCCACACCAGGTCATTTTTTTCTTCTCCAGACCTCCCCATCTCCTCCCTGGGCAGGCAGCATACAGTCCCATGGTCCCACTGATCCAATAATGCTTAGTTCAGTCTCCACTCCTGGCAAATACAGTTTTGTCCCCCCTCCCTCAAGAGTGAGTCAGGTGTTCCTCTAGGTAGAGTGGGATCCTAAGGGTCAGTCCAGGGTGTTTCTGAGCCCAAGCTGTTCAGGGGTTGTGGTTTGCAGCTTGGGCATGCTTTGCTTTTTGTTTGTTTGTTTAGGGACCACTAGTAGAGAGCTGTGTTGTATCACGCCCTAAAGATGGCTCTCGTTTCCGCCTTCTGCCTTCCCAAGGGAAAGTGCTCTCAGGAGTAAACAACTCCTTATATGGCTGTAAGCAAGGATGGTGGCTTGCTTCCACGTGCTAGGACCTATTGGCAATGTCCACGTGGCTTACTGGGATTGGAGGCCCTAAGGGCATATAGCCATGAGTAGGCTTCCCCCAGGGGTCAGAAGATTGTCCAAGATCCTGAATAAACTACTGGAGAGAAGAATCTGGAGTTGTGTTCTTCCTTGCTGGCAAGGTTGGGCATGAAAACTGGTGGTCCATAATGGGGAATCGCTCCAGGGAATTGCTCCAACGGACAACGGGATCCAGAACTCTCCAAAGTCAGGGGGTATACCGGTAAGTCCCAGGTAATTGGGATCTGCAGTTATAGCTGGCAGAGCTCCATCTGTAGAGAAAGATGGAGGAGAGAGAGTTCACTGACAAGTGAACATGACCTCTCATCGCTGTGGACGTGCAGCAGGAATAGAGAAAGTGAAACTGGGGCTGTTTGGCAAAGGCTCCGAGAAGATTCTGAAAACAAGACAGAAGGGATATAAAAGGATAGGTAACTCTACTTCACATCCAATTTTTCTAGCTCTACAGAAGCTGTTACAAACTAAAGATCTGAAAATTAAGGAAAGCACATTAGAGAGATTCTTACAGGAATGTGACATTGCAGCTCCGTGGTTTGCTGTTACGGACAGTCTAACAGTGTCCTTCTGGGAGAAGTTAGGGCTAGATTTAGACTTTTCCTATGAGTAAGGAGTTCTAAAGGAAGGTGTGAGATCCATTTGGAGGGTGATTCGAGGCTGTTTGGGCAATCAGAGGTGCTGTGAGGCAATTGAAGGGGGTTGGGCCGCTTTAGAACAAATAAAAGAAGAAAGATCTGCTGGGGTGCGCAGTGAAGAAGCGAGAAGCCTTAGAGCTGAAAGATCAGATTCTGGGGGAAACATTTACCTGGATTTAGAGGATTTTCAGCTTCTGGACCTTGAGAGGAGTAGTTCTGAAGAAGACCTACCAACGTCGGAGGAGTCAGGAGAGGAAAGAGAATCTATGAAATTGAATTCCAAAACGGGAAAGAGGGAAAAGAGGCTAGCCCTGAGGGAGTGCTCACATCCTGGGAAGCGTGGCCCCCTGCCATCTGCTCCCCCAGCTTACTCAGATGGAGGGGGTGGCTTTGGCAGCCACAATCAGTCCTTCAACCCTACAGTATGGAGAAAAGTGAGACAGAAACTGGTGTCAGCATTTTCTGTATTCCAAGATCCCCAGAGGAATCGTTATGAAGAGCCCCTGGACTTTAAAGTAATCAAGTCACTGGCTGAATCAGTAAGAACTTATGGCATTACCACCTCTTTCACTTTGGCACAAGTGGAGGCGTTGAATAGACACTGCATGACACCCAATGATTGGAGCGGTCTTGCGAGAGCATGCCTTAGTCCAGGACAGTATTTAGACTGGAGAGCATTTTTGATTGAGTTTGCTAATGAGGAAGCAGCAGCAAACCAGGCAGCTGGGAACCAGGCATGGGATAGGGACATGCTATTGGGACAGGGTCGTTTTGCTAATCAGCAAACAGGCTTCCCTGCACAAGTCTGTGAGCAGATCAATCAAATAGGCATCAAAGCCTGGAAATCCCTCCCAAATAAAGGAGAGATGAGTGGGAACCTTACTAAGATCCTACAAGGACCCACTGAGCCCTTTTCTGATTTCGTGGCCAGACTAGTGGAGGCTGTAGGCCACATTTTTGGTGATCCTGATGCTGCCATCCCTTTGATTAAGCAGCTAGCATATGAACAATGTACCAAGGAATGCCGAGCTGCCATTACCCCTTACAAAAATACGGGACTTGAAGCCTGGATGAAGGTGTGCCAAGAGTTAGGGGGCCCACTGACTTATGCAGGGCTAGCTGCAGCTGTGGTGCAACTCACCAGGAAAAAGGGGAACAATGCAGGGGGCTCAGGAGCTTGCTTCCGATGTGGTAAAATAGGCCACCTAAAGAGGAACTGCCCTGACCAAGGAAATGGCACAAGGTGGGATGAGCCACGCCTTGTACAGCCCGGGTTATGCCCCAAATGCCAGAAGGGGAGGCATTGGGCGAATGAGTGCCACTCAGTTAGGGATGCAGAAGGACGGCCCATTGACAACCAACAAGCAGGGGCCCATTCAAAAAATGGGCTTCAGGACCCCCGTCCTCAAGGCCCGCAAATATGTGGGACAGTGACAGACCAGGCCGACGGCCAATCACTGGAAAGGTGGCCAACCCTGCCCCACCTGAAATACCACAGAGAGCCACTACGGGCTTCGCAGGGCTGGACCTCCGTGCCACCACTAGACTCATACTAACCCCTCAAATGGGAGTGCAGGTGATAGAGTCCAACTTTACAGGGCCTCTGTAGCCTGACACCATGGGCTTGTTGATAGGGTGATCATCCTCAGTGCTATGAGGCCTTAGAGTTCTCCCAGGCATAATAGACCCAGACTATACAGGAACAGTAAAGATAATGGTGGAATCCCCGAAAGGGATTACTGCTATATCTCCAGGTGATAGAATAGCACAATTAGTGATTTTTCCTAGCCTACATGGCCCCTACCCTGCCGCTCAGATAGAAAGGGAAAAAGGGGGATTTGGGTCCTCAGGCACGGACTTGACATTCTTGTCCATGGAGCTGCATCAGCGACCCATACTAACTTTAACAGTAGATAATAAAAGGATTCTAGGACTGTTAGATACTGGTGCTGATAAAAGCATTGTAACAAGGAAGGATTGGCCCTCCGGGTGGCCAGTTCAGGCCTCCTCACAAACCTTACAAGGCTTGAGGTACGCCAATGCTTCTGAAGTTAGTGCAAGACAACATTCCTGGAGAAGTGATGAAGGTCACTCAGGCAGAATACAACCTTATGTGCTTGATTTACCCATTACACTCTGGGGAAGAGACCTATTAAAAGACATGGGCTTTAAGCTTTGCAATGAATATTCAGTGACATCCCAGGAGATGATAAAAGACATGGGATTTCACCCAGAATTTGGTTTAGGAAAGCACTTGCATGGTAGGAAGGACCCTGCCATGCCTCAATATAGAGTGCCAAGGCAAGGATTGGGTTTTTCATAGGGCCCGGCCACTGAGGATGGCATTCCCATCACCGGGAAAACTGATAAACCTGTATGGGTCCCTCAGTGGCCCCTGTCTTTAGAAAAATTGAAAGCAGCCCAAGAACCAGTACAGGAACAGCTAGCACAGAAGCACATCATACCCTCTACTTCGCCATGGAATACACCTGTATTTGTGATTAAGAAACAATCAGGGCCATAAGTAGTCAGATGCAGATTATGGGCCCACTTCAACGACACCTTCCACTGTTAACAGCCTTGCCCTCTCAATGGCATCTTATTGCAGTGGATATTAAGGATTGTTTTTTCTCTATACCGCTCCATCCCAAGGACACTGGAAGATTTGCCTTCACCGTCCCCGCCTGCAATCACAAGGAACTTGATCAAAGATTTGAATGGGTCGTATTACCTCAAGGGATGACCAATAGCTCTACTATGTGACAACTATACATGGGGCATGCCCTGCAACCAGTACGTGAAGCTTTTCCTAAGGTGTACTGCATCCATTATATGAATGATGTACTGTTAGCGGGAAAAGAGAGAGGTGAGGTAGAAGAGGCCTATGAGTGCTAGTGAAAGCACTCCAGCACCGAGGGCTCTTTGTTGCCCCTGAGAAAGTACAATTGACTCAGATTGTTGATTATTTGGAAACAAGGATTGCCCCTCAAGTAGTTCAGCCTCAAAAGATAGAGATAAGAAAGGACAATTTAAAGACTTTGAATGATTATCAAAAATTATTAGGGGATATAAATTGGGTTAGGGGATTTTTAAAATTGGCAAATTATGAGCTAAAACCCCTATATGAAATTCTTAAAGGTGATACTGCCCTAGATTCCCCTAGGCATTTTACTAAAGAAGCGCATCAAGAGCTACTGTTGGTGGAAGATAGGCTAAGACAGGCATGTTTGATGCGAGTACAAGAGAATCAGAAGTTGTTGCTATGTATATTGCCCACCTTTAGACAACCCACAGGGGTGCTATGGCAACAAGGACTTGTGCTATGGATACACCCCAAGGTTTCCCCAAATAAGAGCATCGAGCATTACCCCACAGCTGTTGCTGAGTTGGCCCAGTAGGGTCTTCAAAAGGCTTTACAGTTTTTTGGTTTGCTCCTGGAGAGCATCGTGGTGCCTTTCACTGCAGCGCAGATTTCTGTGCTGTGTGCCACTATTGATGAGTGGGCTATACTCCGATGCTCCTTCCCTGGTGAATTAGACAACCACTATCCACAACACCCATTAATGACTTTCTTTAAGGAGCATCCTGTTGTTTTTCCAAAGGTGGCAGCTACAGAACCTATTCCTGGCACAATTAATGTGTTTACAGACGGCTCTAAGACCAGAGTAGGGGCATACATGGCCCAAGGCCAATCACCAGTCCAATGCCAATTTGCTCCAGGAACCCCTCAAATAACAGAACTTCAAATAGTATTAGAGGTTTTTAAAACCTTTTCTTGTGCATTTAATTTGATTTCTGATTCAATTTATGTTGTTAATGCCTTGAAAATTCTTGAGGTGGCGGGTCCTATAAGATCTTTCAGTACAGTTGCAGGTTTATTCTCTCAGTTACAGGATCTTATTAGGAACTGCTCTAAGAAGTTTTTTCCCCAATACATTAGAGCCCACACTGGCTTGCCTGGGCCTCTGAGCAAAGACAATGCCCTAGTGGATGCCAGCACATGGCAAGAATGGATATTTACTGCCACCCTCATTATACAAGCCAAAGAATTTCATCTGTTATACCATATTAATGTCAGAACTTTGCAAAGTAAATTTCAGCTTTCTAGGCAAGCAGCCAGGCAAATAGTTTTGGATTGTTCACATGTGTGGAGTTTCAGCATCCCCCGTCGTTGGGAATTAACTCCCAGGGTTTGCTCCCTCTTAAAATCTGGCAAATGGATGTTACACATTTTTCTGAATTTGGCAACCTCAAATATGTGCATGTGTCAGTTGACACCTGTTCTGGTATTATCCATGCCACAGCCCTAAGTGGAGAGAAAGGGCGTAATGTCATTGCTCATTGCCTTGAGGCATGGGTAGCCTGGGGAAAACCAATGCGGCTTAAGACTGATAATGGCCCAGGATATACTGGATGACAATTCACAACCTTTTGTGCACAGATGGGAGTGCAATTGATCCATGGGCTGCCCTATAACCCCCAAGGGCAGGGCACAGTGGAAAGAGCTCACCGCACACTCAAGGAGTGCCGTATAAAACAGAAAGGGGGAATAGACCATGGCCGCACCCCAAAGGAAAGATTTTCCCTAGCTCTCTTTACTCTTAATTTTTAAAATTTGGATGCCCATGGGGCTGTAGCATCCAGGCACTATGCGGGAAGGATTGGTGAAATGGAAAGATGCGGCCCAGACCCTGTCTTAATATGGGCGAGAGTATCTGTTTGTGTTTTCCCCCAGGATAGAAGTGATCCAGTTTGGGAGCACCTGACCAGGAAGATTCAATTGGAAATGGAAAATAAGGTAGGGGAGGAAGCACATGATGCAGAAGCTCCTGTTGCTGACCCTGATGGTGCAGAAAAGTGCTGACTAACTTAGATGGGGAATTATGTCAGCTTTCCCAAAGCCCATGCCGGTTCACCACAGTGCCCACCTTTTTCCACGTCTGTTTACTACCAATAAAACCATGGATTTGCCCTTTTTGCCCCTGGACAGAGAGACCGCCCCATTGGGGGAGAACCAGTCTTTTTCCCTCGAGGGCATCCTGTGTCTCTACAGCGCACAGTATGAAGCGGATACCTCCTGTATTTCTTTGGTACCAGCCCTTTGGGGCTGGTTTGACTGTGTTCAACTAAAGTCGGCCAATGATTACTTCTGTGTATGTTATACCTCCCTTTTGGTTTATAGTTAATAAGTTTGAGTCATACCATGCAGACTGCGCAGACTTTGAATGCGGTCTCGGCTAATGTAGTACAGGCCCTAGACATACAAAAGAATCTTATTGCCCAGTTAAAAAGGGGCTTGATGGTTGTTAATCAAAGGATCGACCTGATCCAACAGCAGATTGATACTCTTTGGCAGCTGGCCCAGCTTGGCTGTGAATGGAAGTTTCCAGGATTATTTGGGATTAGTGTACAGTATCAGAATTTTACTCATGCTGCAGATTTGTCTAAGCAGTTGTCAAGTTATCTTTTAGGAAATTGGAATGCTGAATTAGAAAATTTGATGACTCAGCTGAGAGTGGCCATTGTGACCATGAATTCTACCAGAGTGGATGCGGACCTGGCAGAAGGACTGGTGTCCTGGTTCTCCACCGCTGTGGATCACCAGAAAGAATAGGCAGGAATGGGAGCTCTGGCGGGCCTGATGGTGCTGATATTCCTAGTTTGCCTGTGGTGTATTTGCTGTGTTAGGTTCCTTCAACATCACAATACAGCCATGGTTGTCCAGGCATTTTCAGCCACTGGAGCCGGTCAGTTCCCCCAAGTTTGGTTGGCCTCCATAAAGGAGAAGCCTTAAGAATGTTTTGCAGGATGCGAGGCTTAGCACTGCACATGAGCACATGGCTTATGGGAACTCATGAGGAGTATGTCTGGTTGCATACAGGTGGACACCCAACTGCCTGCCTCTGTGAAAAAGGGTGTCGGACGGGTCAGGGATTGTCTGGGTGGATGACACCCAGAGAGATACCTGTACATGTTCCTTTTGCACTTCAGAGACTAGACCTCTGCTTCTGCCTACCTTTTTTTTTTTATAAAGAAGGACAAACTGTTGAGAGCTAAGTTGTACTGTACCCTAAAGATGATGCCAGTTTCCACCTTCTGCCTTCCCGAGGGTGAGTGCTCTCAGGAGTAAACAACTCCTTATATGGCAGTAGGCCAGGATGGTGGCTTGCTTCCATGTGCTAGGACCTATTGGCAATGTCCATGTGGCTTACGAAGATTGGAGGTCCTAAGGGCATGTAGCCATGAGTGGGCTTTCCTTGGGGGTCAGAAGATTGTCCAAGGTCCTGAATAAACTGCTGGAGAGAAAAATCCAGAGTTACGTTCTTCCTTGCTGGTGAGGTTGGGCACGACAACCACTAATGAGTGAGTACATCCCCTGCTTATCTTTCTGAGTTTGTGATACCTCGCTCAGGAGGAGATTCTCCAAATCCATCCATTTGCCTGAAAATTTTAGGATATCATTTTTTCTTACTGCTGAGTAGTATTCCATTGTGTAGATGTACCACAGTTTGTTAATCCATTCTTCAGTTGAGGGACATCTAGGTTGTTTCCAGGTTCTTGCTATTACAAATAATGCTGCTATGAACATAGTTGAGCTAATACATTTGGAATGTGAATATGCATCTTTAGGGTATACACCCAGAAGTGGATTGCTGGGTCCTTGGGGAGATTGATTCTCAATTTTCTGAGAAACCTCCATATTGCATTCCAAAGTGGTTGAACAAGCTTACACTCCCACCAACAATGGAGTAGTGTTCCCCTTGATCCGCATCCTCTCCAAAATAGGCTGCCATCTGTGCCTATATCTTAGCTAATCTAACAGGTGTTATGTGGTATCTCAAAGTTGTTTTGATTTGCATTTCTCTGATGGCTAAACATGATGAGCACTTTTTCAGGTGCCTTTCAGGCATTTGTAATTCCTCTGCTGAGAATTCCCTTTTTAGTTCTGAAACCCATTTTTTTAATTGGGTTATTAAAGGTTTTGGTCTCTAGATTCGTGAGTTCTCTATATATTTTAGAGATCAATCCTCTATCACTTGTAGAGTTGGTGAAAATCTTTTCCCATTATGTAGGCTGTCATTTTGTCCTATTGACAGTGGCCTTGGCTTTACAGAAGCTTTCTAGTTTCAGGAGATCCCACTTATTGATTGTTGGTCTTAGTGTCTGTGACACTGGTGATATATTTAGGAAGTGGTCACCTGTGACAATTCATAGAAGTGTATTTCCCACTTTCTTTTCTATCAAGTTCAAACATGTTGAGGTCTTCGATCCACTTGGATTTGAGTTTTGTGCAGGGTGACAGGCTCAGATCTATTTGCATTTTTCTGTACGCTCCCATCCAGCTATGCCAACAGCATTTGTTAAATATACTATCTTTTTTCCATTGAATGTTTTGGGCCTCTTTGTCAAAGATCAGATGTTCATAGGTTTTTGGATTAATGTCTGGATACTCAGGTCTATTCCATTGATCCACAAGTCTGTTTTTATGCCAGTACCAGGCTGTTTTTATCACTGTAGCTCTATAGTATAACTTGAAGTCAGGGATGGTGATAACTCCTGAGATGCTTTTGTTGAGTAAAATTATTTTGGCAATCCTGGCTTTCCTGTTATTCCAAATGAAATTGAGTATTGTTCTTTCAAGGTCCAAAAAATATTGTGTTGGGATTTTGATGGGCAGTGCATTGAATCTGCAGATTGCCTTTGGTAGAATTGCCATTTTTACTATGTTGATCCTACCAATCCAGCAACATGGGAGAGGTTTCCATTTTCTGATATCCTCTTCAGTTTCTTCAGGGATTTAAAATTTTTGTCAAATAGGTGTGTTACTTCTTTGGTTATAGTTACTCCAAGGAATTTAATACTATTTGCAGCTATTATGAAGGGTAATGTTTCCCTTATTTCTTTTTCAGCTCTTCTATCTTAGTGTATAGAAGGGCTACTGATTTTTTTGAGTTAATTTTGTATCCTGCTACATTGCTGAAGGTGGATGCAATCTTATTTGCATTTCCACCCTTGATAAGCCATGCTTATGATTCTTACCCTCTGTATAGTTATTCTTAACTCTTCCGCATTTTAAATTCTTTTTACTGCTTTTTTTTGATAAATACAAAATAAAGAAGGAAAAAAAAGGAAAAAAAAAGAAAAAACGTAACCATCATCCATCATATCAACAAAGTAAAGGAACAAAACACCATGATCACATCCTTAGGTGCTGAAAAAACCTTTGACAAAATCCAACACTTCTTATGATAAAAGCTCTGGAGGGATCAGGGATACAGGGAAAATATCTAAATATAATAAAGGTGATTTACAACAAACTGACAGCCAGCATCAAACTTAATGGAGAAAAACTCAAAGCTATCCCACTAAAATCACAAATTATACAAGTATGTCCTCTTTCTCCTTATCTATTCAACATAGTTCTTGAAGTTTTAGCTAAAACAATAAGAGAACAAAAGGAGATTAAGGGGATACAAATTGGAAAAGAAGGGAAACTATCTATTTGCAGATGATATGACTGTATACATAAGTGACCAACAAAATTCTACCAGAGAACTTCAACAGCTAAAATACACCTTTAGCAATGGAGCAGGATACAAGATTAACTCATAGAAATCAATAGTCCTTTTATCTTTAGTGTATAAAGATACTAACCCTAACCCTTTTATACACTAAAGATAAAAGGGCTGAAAAAGAAATAAGGGAAACTTCACCCTTTATAATAGCTGCAAATAGCATTAAATACCTTGGAGCAACTATAACCAAAGAAGTAACAGATCTGTTTGACAAAAACTTTAAATCACTGAAGAAAGAAATTGAAGTGGATATCAGAAAATGAAAAAATCTCACATGTTCCTGGAGAGGTAAGATCTACATAGTAAAAATGTCAATTCTACCAAAAGCAATCTACAGATTCAATGCACTGCCCATCAAAATCCCAATACAATATTTTATGGACCTTGAAAGAAAAATACTCAACTTCATTTGGAATAACAGGAAAGCCAGGATTGCCAAAATAAGTTTGTTCAACAAAAGAACCTCAGGAGGCATCACCATCCCTGACTTCAAGTTATACTATAGAGCTATAGTATTAAAAACAACCTGGTACTGGCATAAAAACAGACATGTGGATCAATGGAATAGAATTGAGGATCCAAACATTAACCCAAAAACTTATGAACACCTGATCTTTTACAAAGATGCCCCAAATATTCACTGGAAAAAATATATTATCTTTAACAAATAGTGTTGGCATAGCTGGTTGGTAGTGTGTAGAAAAATGCAAAAAGATCCAAGCCTGTCACCCTGCACAAAACTGAAATCCAAGTCGCTCAAAGACCTCAACATAAGCCAAGCTACTCTCAACTTGATAGAAAACAAAGTGGAAATACCCCTCTACGAATTGGCACAGGCAACCACTTCCTAAATATAACACCAGTGGCACAGACACGAAGGCCAACAATCAATAAGTGGAATCCCCTGAAGCTGAGAAGCTTCTGTAAAGCCAAGGACACTGTCAAAAGGACAAAACGACAGCCTACAGAATAGGAAAAGATTTTCACCATCCCTGTAAGGGATAGAGGATTGATCTCTAAACTATATAAAGAACTCAAGAATCTAGAGCCCAAAACCTTGAATAACCCAATCAAAAAATGGGGTTCAGAACTAAAAAGGGAATTCTCTGCAGAAGAATTACGAATGGCTGGAAGGCTCTTGAAAAAGTGCTCAACATCTTTAGCCATCAGAGAAATGCAAATCAAAACAACTGTGAGATACCACCTGACACCTGTCAGATTGGCAAAATAAAAGGCACAGATGACAGCCTATGCTGAAGAGGTTGTGGAGCAAGGGGAACACTCCTCCATTGTTGGTTTGAGTGTAAGCTTGTTCGGCCTCTCTGGAATGCAGTATGGTGGTTTCTCAGAAAACTGGCAATCAATCTCCCCAAGGATCCAGCAATATCCCTTGTAGTTGTATACACTAAAGACACACAGATGCATTCAAAAGACATTAGCTCAACTATGTTCATACCAGCATTATTCGTAATAGCAAGAACCTAGAAACAACCTAGATGCCCCTCAACTGAACAATGGATTATCAAACTGTGGTACATCTACACAATGGAGTGCTACTCAGCAGGAAGAAAAAAACAATATCCTAAAATTTGCAGGCAAATGAATGGATTCAGAGAATATCCTTCTGAGCGAGGTATCTCAAACCCAAAAAGATAAGCAGGAGATGTACTCACTCATTAGTGGACTCTAAACAAAAAGTCAAAAAGCAAAGCATGTCCAAGCTACAAACCACAACCAAGGAACAGTTTGGTATCTGAAACACCTTGGACTGACACCTTGGATCCCACTCCCTCTAGAGGAATGCTTGACTCAGTCTCTATGTTGTAGGGACGAAACTGGATCTGCCAGGAGTGGAGTCTTAACTTAGCAATATTGGGACCTTGGGACCTCCTGCCCATGCTGAGGAACAGATGGGAAGATGTGGAGAAGAGAGAGTGAATAGAGGGAGTGGGAGGGGAAGGGACCTTGAATAAGGATATGCATGGATAGAAAAGGTGACTTTATTCATAATGAAAAATTTTGAAAAATTAAAAAAATAAACAAAAATCTCATAGTTTAAAAATATATATCCAAAAAACATATTCAAATGAAAATATCCTCTAAGCTGATTACAATGAGCATAAAAAATATGTAGGCTGAAAAAAAAGGTAAAAAATTCTTGAAAAATAAAAATAGAATAATAAAAATTACATCAAAAGTACACAGAGACTAGATTGTATTTTAAGATTTTATTTGTTAATGATATAACTACAAAAAGATATTTGATTGTAAAGGCTACTAAGTTAGACAAACATATGTTCTAAAGGTATATTGACTTTAAAATTGGTGTCTAAATATATGCTGCTTAAAAAAAGCTATTATTTTTTTCCACAGAAGATTAAAACCTGTGGATTGCTTCCAGGCTACTATTGTTTGATCAAAGAAGACCCCTAAAATTTTTCTGATAAAAAGAGATGGCACATCAGCTTCAAGGCTACTGACTAAAATGGTCTATCCTTAGGATCTTCATAAGTTTGCCTGTGCCCCCAAACAGCAAAAAGTAGTTTACAAAAAGCTATACCCAAATTTCCAAAATATTGTTTATAAATATTTGTTTTCATTATAAATAGCTAATTGTCATTGCCAATCTCTTTCTTTAAAAAATTGAAATATAAAAAAAAATTGAAATATATAAAAATGCTTTATTCTGTTTTTGTAGAATAAAGTCTTATTTTATTTTTGTAGAATAAAGTCTCATTTTGTATTTATGTATCCCCTTGTTCAAAACAAAAATGTTTTTAAAAGAAAGCTTAAATCTACTTAATATAAAAACAGCTGTTAATCTCAAAATATTTTACATTAATATAAAATTTGCTTTATTGAAACAAATTTAAAGTCAATTTTGTTA